>JAWPHD010008536.1:0-114011 GCA_037043455.1 Cyrtodaria siliqua | reverse complement strand
GTTCTAGGCTGCACCAAACCACATTCTGCCCTAGTGTGATCCAAATAAAACAGGACATTGTAAATAAAAATATCCCCGCCAGGTTTTTTCTCTAACAAACAAGGAAGCACTAAAACGCAACACAGGTATAACACATACATGCATATATAATATAAAAGAACAAGCATAGAAAGCCACACAGCAAGTACTCAATAACTTGGCAGAAGCCAGAGCAACAAAAGAACAAACTGTTAAGGGTTCGACAAGACACGATTTAAGACAAACATCAAGCGCTACATTTTTTGAGGATTTAGGTACATGTCATCATACTGGCGAACTGTAAGTGGGTCAACCACTAACATGCAGTGCGTTAAACGATTTTATCAAGAGGGTCCTTACCTCTTTTGATAAACGTTTTAATAAGTTTAATAAAGATCGTATGAAAGTGATTATAACCATGGATCGTACGAAGTTTGTAAATCACATCACCATACTTGTGATAGTCCTTGTGGCAGAAAAGTTCTTAAATTACTTGTATATGTTCAAATGTTAAAGTAGATCAAGGTTACGATAATAAACTTTCACAAAGCGTTTTGGAAGTTAACGGTAACGGTAGTGCTGCTGGAGTAACTTTTGAATTAAACAACTATGACGAATATTAAAGTCCTCAACATGACTACTCTAGAAAAACGAAGAAGTTGAGAAGCATATACCCCTCATAAACCTGTACACGTGTATTTATTTGTATTTTCACTGCCATTCGTCGACATAGTCTATGTGAAGATGGTAAAACTTCCTTGTCAATTATGTACATACCTTACGATGGTCAATGCCTCCTCTGAAAACAGATAATATTTGCGCAAATCAAACTCCACTGTTTTTCACTGTTTTTCATCTAAGCATGTATGTATGTGCAGAAATACCAAGTGTAATTTATAGAAAAATATTTAAGAAAATGGCATGCGATCAAAATTGTCATAAGTTGTTTCATAAAACGTGGCTCTTTTTGCGAATCATTTTTTACGATTTTATAATACAAACATTTTAAAGTATACAAACTAGTCAATGATCAAGTCAATGACATTGTCATTTTATCAAGTTCAGGAGACAGACATTTTACGTACTTTGAATAAATGTCTTAATATCTTTAATCGAAAAAACAACAACACAGCAATATACGTGATTTAGTATATACATATATGTCTTCTTCGTTGTCATTTCTTCGTCAGTCATCTAGTGTTTGTCATAGGGTATCTTATATGATGTTTTGTAGAAGTATTTTATCACAATTTGGCTGTCGTAAGTAAGAACGGGTAATTATGTATATTTTAACCCCAGTAAGGATATTGTTCATTAAATGTGTTACGCATCAGCTATTGTCTCATAAAGGCCCCGATCACAAACAGTAGAGTCAAACTTCCCAAACAATACAATTATTCTGTGTTAGGAAGCAACATAATGAACTTTAAATATGTTAACCTTGACCTAAAACAGTCACTAGCGCAGTGGTGGAATGTCGTTAGGTAGATTGAAAACACAGATTGACTAATCCCACTGACAATATATGACAGGTAGTATCATTTGCAATATCTCTTCATAACATTATATCGGGCTAAAAGTTTCAATACGTTTCAATAATATACCACGTTAAAACAATAAACTGGTTTCAAATTGCTTAGCCTTTTGTTTAAACAAAAATGAGACAAGAAAGATGGGTATATTTAAAATGTCAATGAAAATGACAATATATAACAAAAAGAATGGAAAGGTCAGTAGTCAATAAGGCCTATAGCCTCGCTATTATCCTGTTTTGGAAAAAAAACACAGTGTAAATAAAAGTACATCCCATCAAAAAAGGAAATTTCAAACAATAAAGTACGCATCAAGAGAAATTAGCAGACAATACACTAAAGAGTAGTTGCAGCCAAAGACAAAACCAATCTAGGTTACGACCAAAGAGCATTGGGACGAAAGTTCATGAAAGTTTGCAAAAAAAGGTATGTGATTATAGTCAATTCCGACGTTGCACCAAGCCATACCTTTTACTTACCTAAATAGTTCACAATAATCAACCGCTCCTTTACAAATGGACGTTAAATCATGAAAATGATATTTAATGACTATGATTACCGTTTTTCACCTTTCCTGTTTAATATGAAAATGCCTCGCCTTTATCAATATCACTCTCCAAATATATATTATACTGACGGTTAATGAAAACGCACAAGTAGATTATATGTGTGTTAAATGCTATTGCTTACTAGGTAATTTATAACAATCACTGCATATTTTGATATTGAATGATATTAATTCACAATTGAAACACTGATTCTCTCATAAATCCTAAATATGGTGTATAATGTTCAATTAAAGTTATACGGGTAGAAAACAAAAGCCACACATCGGGTATGCCCAACCGTTTTACCGTTCCGAGGATATCATCCCGACGTTACGTTCTTTTAGCAAGATAACGACAGACCACACTCGGCTAGAGTAACAAGTGACGTTGTCTTGCTGGAATAAGTGACGTCGGTATGCTTTCTCAGGAACGGTAAACGGGTTAGATATATACGTGGTGTTTAGATGTGCGACTTTTGTGTTCTACCCGTGTGACTTTAATTGAACACTGTACACCATGTTTAGGAAAGTTGAGCCAATTAGTGATTTCAATTGTTAAATGATATCGTTGAGTTGCCACATATGCATTTCTGATTATAACTTACTTTAGCCCTGAGATTTAACACTCATATATTCTACTGGTGCGTTTTCATTGACCGTCAGTATATCTGAGATTATGATACTTAACAAATGCTGAGGGATTTGAATAATGTGTTGTATGTGATATAAATAAACTTTAGTAATAAGACGTAATACAAAGTACAAAACCATGCCAATGGCATGGTCATTGATCTTTTTCTTTGGTCATAGCAGATTGCCGAGGGATTAAAAGTACTGTACACATGTGATATTCATGAATGTTTCTAAATAATATTTTAAAGTACATAGCAGGTCTAATAGACAGAGACAGAAACCAAGCACATTTTAATCAAGGTCTTTATAATAACACGGATACGGCTTTCCTAATAAATATCCGATTGCAATTCTAAGAAATACTATGTACCTGCAACCTCAGAAGATGTCTCAGTCAGAGAGTGACCCCACACATACATATATCAGACTAAATCCATCATACATAGCTCAACTAGGAATGAATTATAGAGTCTCACTATTTAACCAGAACAATATGTGAACAACTTATTATATAAGCACAATGTATGAATGATGCACCTGAGGTATTATTATACAATTGCCCCATTTTGCCACTGAAAGTTCCAGATGTTACCACTAGTGTTAAACATTTTATGTTTGTGGTGTGTCATATTTTCTTTTATTTGTCCTTGTAATTTGTATTTGTTTAGAATATCTGTTTTTGATTTACAATATTCTCTGAATGCACATTTCCCGTTCGACTTTTATATCTACTTTCTTATAAATATACTCACGGTCAATGAAAACGCACCACAAAACAAATCCTTTTAAAAGTTAGAATTTTGGCATTTTGGACAAAATATGATACATAATCCACATAACGATTATAAATCTGGTATATTTTGCGTGCATATCTGGAATTAGTGCATTCCACATTGGTGTCATGAAATGCAATGCATGTGAATTTTCGGATTTCTTCAGTTACATTGCACAAATATATCGTTTTCTCAAAAACAGTCATTGCATAATACAGGCAGAAGTCAAACAATAAAAAGCCAGTAAAACTAATTGGGATGTATTCCGAGACAGAGTACATGTAATGCTGCTTGAAGTTTAGTCGAACAGTATTCCTTTAATGATTATCTATAGTAAACAATGTTAAATGAAAAGGTAAATAACTGCGTTAATCGCTGGTCATAAATGCCTATCAGTAAACATGTGGTGTTAATGCATTGACCGTTAGTATATATCTCGAAGGTAGAAATTTATCAAATTACTATACAGTGCAACACGATTATTTTATCATCAAAACGAAGCATTTTTTTGAGTCATGGCTGCTTTCAGCTCTCCGCTAATTATATATGTTCCTTTCATTAATGTTGACTTGATATTATATTGATGTTTGATGATATGTAGGGTTTATAGTAATTATTAGTTTGTTTTCATGTTTCAAAAATTGTGAAATGCATTACGTTGTCCAGCCTTAATTCCATTAAGCGATGGGAACGCTTATATAAGATCGATTTTATAACTGATATTGTGACAAGAAAACACGTTTAAAAGCATAATTTAATGAAGAAATGCCACAACATGTTTCAAATTATCTATTAAGTGTTTCAATTTACATTATGCAAACTTTTAGGCTGAATTTAAGGGTTTATTTCATACCTCAGCCAACCCCGTTTTCACTTTTTGGAGACGGGGTTGGATGGGGTATGAAAGTTGATACTCGGAACACGTAATTACAGTCACAATGGGTAAGGAAACTGTTTCTAGAAACGTATGGTACATGTATCCGTCTTTTAAATGTATCCATGAAACTGTTGTTTGTTTTGATGGCGTGTTCTTGTTTGGCTGCTTTCTTTGAAATCTTCATTTTGTATATATTAAGAAACAAGTGATGGAAACAAGAATTAGAGGTCACGCCACTTATCGGGTATATTAAGCATACTTTAGTATACAAGATCATATGCTAATGTTTATCGAAACGTTATGATACATTGGAAATTCATAGTGTAACACTCTCTATTGTCTGTGAACAAAACACTCTTCTTTTTATCGTCATTTGTTTTACTTAAGCACATGGTAAAGTATAAGTTCTTAATAATAAATATGCTGTTAACTAGTTCAACATTTTTTAAAAGCGCGGCGGCGTTCTGTGCCTCATAGCCGATATTAGCTTTGCAAGTAAGCATTTTAGACAGACCTAGATCAAGGCAAGACGAACTTTTTGTAAAAGTGTCAAACAAAACCAGTCTGATCATCAATGTTATTCCACCATTTCAAACATTACTTAAAATTGTATGGCCTCTATTTGTCAATGTTATGCGTCTTAATCAGTCTCTTATCACGTTTACTATGTATATGCACGTAACTGAATAAAAGCTTCTGCAACGTCAACAATAAAATCACACAACCTTCATTGAAAGAAAAAGTAAGTTCATAGATCCGTAAAAAATGTCATAACGAAATCAGATTTAAACAAGGCACATGTATATGTAAGATTTACCGAGAATATATTTTTACGGCATCAGTATGGGAAAACAATATAATTATTTAGTTCGAACAGCATGTAAAACAGCATCAATAACTACCAATATACTTAAAGCTACAGACGCTATAATACTTAAACTGATACTAACTTATGAATATGAATAAGTCGGGTGTGAAGTAGTTTCAATTCGACGAGCGGCCAAAAAAGTCGGCATATAAGCCAAAAATCAATACATAAAATATCACATTTTTTTGGAAAATTAAACGTAATCGCTTAAATACGCCGAGACGTTAAAAACCGATGTTCTCACGGGAATTAAAATTGTAGACTTATGAATTCATTATAAGAGATAAATCGATTTCAGCATAGTTCAGTATTTGTTATATTACTGAAGTAGTATGTTCACAGTATTTCTGAGGTCAACATTGAGGTAGTATCCATCCAAACCCGATCGCGTCCCGCACCCCGCCCAACTCCACCCCGTACAAACAATAATTTGTGTATTGCTGAGAATGTTTGTGATATTATAAAAATGATACTATTTCACAATCAACTGAAATATGACTATTTCACAATATTTCATCAGAACCATTTCGCAATATTTCATCATCTGTTGACGTCACTTACACGCATGCGCAGTTTGAGGCCAAAGGGACCCATTTACTACTCTCAATGACTTGGCAGAAGCCAGAGCAACAAGAGAACAAACTGTTAAGGGTTCGACAAGACAAGATTTAATCAATCGCTATCTTTTTTGAGGATTTAGGTACATGTCATCATACTGGCGAACTGTAAGTGGGTCAACCACTAACATTCAGTGCGTTAAACGATTATATCAAGAGGGTTATACCCTCTTTTGATAAACGTTTTAATAAGTTTAATAAAGATCGTCTGAAAGTGATTATGACGATGGATCGTACGAAGATTGTAAATCACATCCCATAGTTGTGATAGTCCTTGTGGCAGAAGAGTTCTTAAATTACTTAAAAGTAGATCAAGGTTACGATAATAAACTTTCACAAAGAGTTTTGGAAGTTAACGGTAACGGTACGGTAGCCCTTCTGGGGTAACTTTTTAATTCAACAACTATGACGAATATTAAAGTCCTCAACATGAATACTCTAGAAAAACGAAGAAGTTGAGAAGCGTATACCACTCCTTCATAAACCTTTACACATGTATTTATTTGTATTTTCACTGCCATTCGTCGACATAGTCTATGTGAAGATGGTATGACTTCCTCTTCAATTGTGTACATACCTTACGATGGTCAATGCCTCCTCTGAAAACAGATACTATTTATGCTTCTGGGCACCGTTTTATTAAATATCTTATGATAAGTCGTAAATCAAACTCAACTGTTTTTCACTGTTTCCTCTAAGCATGTATGTATGTGCAGAAATACCAAGTGTAATTTATAGAAGAACGTAAGAATGGGTAATTATGTATATTTTAACCCCAGTAAGGATATTGTTCATTAAATGTGTTACGCATCAGCTATTGTCTCATAAAGGCCCCGATCACAAACAGCAGAGTCAAACTTCCCAAACAATACATTTGTCCTGTGTTAGGAAGCAACATAATAAACTTTTCATATTTTAACCTTGACCTAAAACAGTCACTATCGCAGTGGTTGAATGTCGTTAGGTAGATTGAAAACACAGATTGACTAATCCCACTGACAATGTATGACAGGTAGTATCATTTGCAATTATCTCTTTATAAAATTATATCGTGCTAAAAGAGTTTCAATAATATACCACGTTAAAACAATAGACTGGTTTCAAATTACTTATCCTTTTGTTTTAACAAAAATGTGACAAGAAATATGGGCATATTTAAAATGTCAATGAAAATGACAATATATAACATAAAGAGTGCAAACGTCAGTAGTCAATAAGGCCTATAGCCTCGCTATTATCCTGTTTTCAACGCCCAAATTGGAGGAACAAAAACAGTGTAAATAAAAGTACATCCCATCAAAAGAAAATCTCAAACAATAAAGTACACATCAAGAGAAATTAGCAGAGAATACACTAAAAGGTAGTTGTAAATATATATAAAAAGACCATTAGAAACACCTCAGGATGTACCACAAATGTACGGTACAACCACAGTAGTTGCAGCCAAAGACAAAACCAATCTAGATTACGACCAAAAAGCATTGGGACGAAAGTCCATGTACCTACCTCCATTGGAAGCTTGAACCTATGCCATACGTACATGATCAAAGACGGTTTGCAAGAAACCATCCTTTAAGGTATGTACATTCCCAAAGAAGGTTTGCAAAAAAAAGGCATGTGATTATAGTCAATCCCAGCGTTGCTCCAAGCCATACCTTTTACTTATGTAAATAGTTCACAATTATCAACCGCTCCTTTCCAAATGGACGTTTAATCATGAAAATGATATTTAAAGATTATGATTACCGTTTTACACCTTCCCTGTTTAATATGAAAATTCCTCGCATTTATCAATATCACTCTCCAAATATATATTATACTGACGGTCAATAAAAACGCACCAGTAGATTATATGTGTGTTAAATGCTATTGCTTAGGTAATTTATAACAATCTCGACAAACGGTGCATATTTTGAAATTGGATGATATTAATTCACAATTGCAAACACTGATTGTCTCATAAGTCCTAAACGTGGAGTATAATGTTCAATTAAAGTTATACGGGTAGAAAACAAAAGCCACGCGTCGGGTATGTCCAACCCTTTTATCATTCCGAGGAAATCATCCCGAGGTTACGTTCTTTCAGCAAGATAACGACAGACCACACTCGGCTAGAGTAACAAGTGCCGTTATTTTGCTGGAATAAGTGACGTCGGTATGATTTCATAGGAACGGTAAAAGGGTTAGATATACGTAGTCTTTAGATGTACGACTTTTGTGATCATTTTCGTTGGTCATAGCAAATTTCCGAGGGATTAAAAGTACTCCACGTACATTTTAATCGAGGTCTTTATATCTTATAAATAACTTAGACGTGATCTAGCACGTACGGAAAGAAAAGCTTCTGTAACATCAACAATAAAATCACACAACGTTCATTGAAAGAAAAAGTAAGTTAATGGATCCGTAAAAAATGTCATAACGAAATCAGATTTAAACAAGATACATGTAAAGGTAACATTTACCTAGAATATATTTTTACGGCATCAGTTTTTACGGGAAAACTTTATAATGATTTACTTCGAACAGCGTGTAAAACAGCATCAATATCTACCAATATACTTAAAGCTACAGACGCTATAATACTTAAACTGATTCTAACGTATGAATATAAATAAGTCGGATGTGAACTAGTTTCAATTCGACGAGCGACCAAAAAGTCGGTATATAAGCCAAAAATCGATACATAAAATATCACATTTTTTTGGAAAATTAACCGTAATTGCTTAAATACGCCGAATCGACGTTCCAAATCGATGTTCACACGGGAATTAAAATTGTGGACTTATGAATTCATTATAAGAGATAAATCGATTTCAGCATTGTTCAGTATTTGTTATATTACTGAAGTAGTATGTTCACAGTATTTCTGAGGGCAACATTACGGTAGTATCCCTCCAAACCCGCCCGCGTCCCCCAACCCGTACACACAGTAATTTGAGTATTGCTGAGAATGCGGTTTTTATTCAAATCGATTTTTTTCGTCATTTTAAAAGTAAGAATAAAACAAAAAAGCGTGTACGCATAGATAAATCTCTCCTCTGTTAAAACTGGGGTGGGGGGGGGGGGGGGGGGTGGGGGCGACTCGAGTCTTAAAGAAAGCAATATTGGCGTGTGTGACTTTAACCAAGTAAATACACGACTGACGAGTTACAGACATGTTATTGTCAGTAACAAACACTATATAGTGTATTATGTGAATCACTGTACGCGTGAATCGAAAAAGTGCGCGTCTGTTACCTTTATGTAAATATTATATTGGGCATAATAAAACTTGATATAGTTTTTTAAACCTGAATATTTTACTCTTCTTTTTTTGCTGATTTGGTTCCTATCATTATGAATATGATCGATCTCCTGACTAAAAATATGTATATTGCTTATGACACTTAAAGTCTCACACCACAATTAATTTTCCATAGGGTTCCATTGTAATGTTTTTGTTCGTGGCGTTCGTGGCAAAAAATTACAACATGTATTTATGCTTTAAAACTACAGCCCCGTGGTGATCAGACCCATGATGTGTAAAATGAGGCAGAATTAGCTAGAAATCGTAAATCAACATGAATTTTTCTGTGATCTCTTCCTAAAATGATGTAGTTTTATAACCTGGTAAAGATGAATCAATGTATCCTGTAAAATGTAGAAAAGCGAACATATTTTTTTAATCTACCTCCTTCATCTGTAGGGCACGAGTATTCAAGGCAGACAAGGTTATACAGATTAATTAGGAATGTATTCACACCGCTTTAGATCGAACATATTTAAACATTGTTTGATATTTATTAACAAACACATTTTAATGACAAAACAAATACCTTGAAAATGGACCTCTAGCAGCAGATATATTTACAGAGTAATCCCAATTCCAAATTCAACTATCATGTCAATTTATGTCACGGTAACATGTCAAAAAACACGCTGCAGCTGTGTTTACACATAAAGGGACCTTAATTCGTCTACGGCAAGTGAAACGTTGCAATATTCAATAACTTCTCATCTATACTGTATATTCCCCCATTCATATTCTATATTTTGTTACTTTGTCATTTACATTCTATAATTGTTCATTTATATTCCATAATTGTTCTTTTATATTTTATATCATCATTTACATTCTGTATTTGTCATTTATATTCTATAATTGTTCATTTATATTCTGTATCACCATCTGTATTCTATAATATTATATATATATATGTGTGTGGTTTCTCTATATGCATATTGTATAAATGCACATTCATATTGTATAATTCCATATTTATGTTCAATAAAGAGTTTGCATTCATATTGTATAATTGCATTCTGGGTAGAGTTTTTCAACAACGCATTTCATTGGTCAATACTCATGGAAACATGATAGAATCTGGAACTGGCCAGTGTGTACAATCGCTTTACGTCATTAGAGGATTTCCAGTTTTATAAATAAAACAAAAACTGTCTTACCCTTTTCAGTCCTAAACAAAATTGGATTGATTTTAATAGTATAAAAAAACACTGTTAAATAAAGCTAGGTTCAACCTAGATAGATTGACTAGATCGGCATTAGGAAATGACATGTTTTGATAACACCACAGTCCCCTGGAAAATCTCGAAAAATATCCTCACCCTAATGGAAATATATCTCGAAAACACCCCATGGACTCCCTCCACCACCATCCCCTTCAACACAGGTGGGTACGGATATTGCGTGGAATTAGCCGAATTAGACCAACAACGTTGACACCACCAGGGTAGGGACTTCAGACAGAACTGGTATACTATCAACATTGGGGATTACTCTGAAAATGTTTCTTTTAGGGTGGGGATAGAACAATAAATTTTGAGACGGAATCTTAGTTAAATTGATAATAAATAGTATTACACCACACATGGTTATTTACATGTGCGAGATGATGGAGTATATCCTGATACATCTTGAGGGTCGTTCAAATATGTTAAGTCTTTTTGCATCATAATATATGTTATTAAATACACAATATTCTCAAGATTTCGATAAGTGCATTGGACTGTGTAAACTAGAAGGTCGTGTGTTCGAGTCACGAAAGAGGCAAAAAGTGCTTTCTTGTAAATAATAATGCTACCTGTGTAGAGATACGATTTGCACTGCTCGATGTCCTGCGTTAAATGTGATCGCTTAAATACACGATTTTGCCATGAGCTGGTGAACATGAAGTTACAAATAAAGACACGCCTACAAAGAAGAAAGCAATGAATACAGGGTCTGTAGCTTTAAGGACCTATTTCCAGCCTATTTTAT
This sequence comes from Cyrtodaria siliqua, assembly GCA_037043455.1. Taxonomy (NCBI): domain Eukaryota; kingdom Metazoa; phylum Mollusca; class Bivalvia; order Adapedonta; family Hiatellidae; genus Cyrtodaria; species Cyrtodaria siliqua. The sequence goes on along the minus strand of JAWPHD010008536.1, from coordinate 102,886 downwards.
ATAGTGGGGGAGAAACTTTGTATAGGTAACTGTAAATCACTGTTAGACATATAATTGCATGAGGAAATGGTGGTTTTCAATTTTGTTTCAGTTGATAAGACCCTCCAAAATACAGCTTTGTATGAAACCAACATAATTTAGTGTTGTGTGTTTTTCTTCTAAACCAATGAATTATCAAAACAGTTTTGTATTTAGTACAACTTAACTTGTTAATTTGCTTTATTTGTCTTCATAAAAGTAAAATTTAAAGTATTATATACTGCAATACCTTAGAAACTTTTCAATAATGCTTTTCAAAAAGAAAACGTTACTCGGGCATCAGTTTATATACCTGAGCTAATCGGTCATGTAGCAAGTTAGCAGTAAATAAGCATTTTCAATGATCATTAATAGGTCCTTAAAGCTACAGACTCTATAATTAAACTAGTACTAACTCTTGAATATGAACGAGTCACGGGTGAATTAGTTTCAATTCGACGGGCAACCCAAAAGGCGGTATATAAGCCAGAATCGATGCATGCAATATCACATTTTATCTGGCCTTCGAACAGGTAGCATCGATCAACATACGGCTTCCAATTATATTTCCTGAAGAAAAAAAAGCCCGGAACAGGATTTGAACCAGTAACCATGGTAACGTTTAGCTTATATTTGTGATTGTTCGTATTGATATAACCACTCGGCACGAATATTTGTTGGTACGTTGTAGCATTTTTCAATAACTAGCGCAGACACAACAACTTATCAACCGCACATTAAAAGATCGAGATAAAGTTATTTTGAAACAGAATCCTGGTTTTAATTTGATATCAGATTTTATTACATCACGCATGGTTAATTTATATGATGTACTGAAACATCTGAGGTGCTTTCAAATGTGTTAAGTTATTTTGCATTATAATAAATGGTACTAACTATACCATATGTTCAAGAAGCAACTGTAGTTCGGTAGGTAGAACGGCAGTCTGTAACTGAATGTTCAATTCCCGAGAGAGGCAAAAAACATTTCCTGCAAATTAGAATACATACTACCTGTACGATGTGTACTACTCGCTGTCTATACAGTAAATGATGTCCTGCGTTAAACTGATCGCTTAAATACCCGATTTCGCCATGAGCTGGTGAACATGAAATTACAAAGAAAGACAGGCCTACAAAGAAGAAAGCGATTTAAATACAGTGTAGCTTTAATATAATGACTCCAGTAGGGGTGGACAACAGTAAGAACCAAAATAATCTGTATTTGATAAGAATATGTCTATGACTATTTCTTATTGCTCACTCTCTCCGTGGGTGTGAGTCTTATTAACCTAGTGTATTGCCAGGCTGTATATCAATAGTCTTAATCACTTTAGGAGTTGCCTTGATTCTCAATGACTAATCCATACCAATAATCTAACTATAACAACCTGGATTATTGTCAAGCTCATCAATGTCAATGGTGTAGAAATATTAAAGCGCTCAGCTTTACATGGAAACAAGATAGTATCGTATTTATTACAGTATAATGCTCATTTGTAAGGCGAAGCAGGTATGTTTTTACATAAATCCTTTTTTTCCAGCAGCGACTAGAAGAAACACCAAAGCATTTAAACAGTTTGCATCCAATTCAATCCTGATTTACTACTTTTTTTTTTTTGAACCATAATCAATGGCCCGTTTATTAATATATATATACAAAACAAAAACAAAATGTACATAATCATAAAGTATATCAAATGTGTCTTCACATGCTTCATTTTAATCCATCCATCCATCCATCCATCCATCCATCCATCCATCCATCCATCCATTCATTCATTCATTCATTCATTCATTCATTCATTCATTCATTTATTCATTCCATTCATATATACACACACACACACACAAACATTTATACACAGATACATACGTTTACATACACGCATACATATAATCCGTACATATATTTACATAAATATACACACATACATGTTTATGATTAATTCATTGATTATTATATTCACTCAATTATATTCATTCTTAGCATATTAAATTAATAAATTGTAATTTTGACATTTACATTTTTGGGACTTATTAATATATAGTATAATCACAAAATATTGAATGTGTGGAATATATCTGTTGTTTCAATAAACAGAAATAAAACAATTAGTATTGGACATTTGATTTGTGTTTGTTTATTTTGCCGGTCATATACTATATATTAATAAGTCCCAAAAATGTAAATGATTGCAAAATATCAAGATGAAGCCAAACCTCAAAAACAAAACTAGGTTTCTTTCTGCTATTTTTCTCTATATGTATATTATTTTTTAACAATGAAAGAAACGTCTCTTATATATTCTTCTCCAAAAGCTCAACCAATAAAAATGTCTATAGATAACACCCCCCATATCAACGAGAGAGCCAACCGTTGCGCTTAACATTAACGATGAACCCTTCGACATGCATGCTTCAACGGTATTAATTTGTAAGTTGTAAACTTCAACATCTAACTAGTGACCTCTTAACACCAACGCTTGATCCTTCAACATGCATGCTTCAACGACAAAAGCAAACATCATGTGAGAAACAACACGTATCAACCAGCTTGCATGCTTCAACGACACTTATTTGATACAATGAAGACAGTTGTATCATCATCAGTTGCAACATGTAGGTCAACCCTTGCACGCAACCTACATTTATCAACCTGCTCTCTTCAACGGCCTTAATGTGGACCAAGTTGGAAACAACTATAGTTAGTTTCAATGAGCCCGTCAGCTTCAACTGTATTAATTTGATTCAAAGAAGTAATATCATCACCAAAAACAAAGCTGCAACATGTAGGTCAACCGTTGCAACATGCACGCTTCAACGGCCTTAATGATGACCATGAGGGTAACAACAACAGTTGGTTTCAACAAAATTAATTTGATACAAAAAAGACGGTTTTATCATCAACTTATATAACAATTAGCAGAACCATTGGTCTGAACTTAGACAATACGTTGAATAGCAAACATCCCAACTGTTGAACAATTAACACAACCAAATACCAAGTTGTTGGGCTGTATAACCAATGCTTTAATTTTTTGAAAATGACATTTCCTCTTTAATTGTGCGATGATCGGACAGGCTGTGGACCCTATGATGACGTCTACCTAAAGCCGAAAAGGACGGTGACCTTTGATGTTAGTCTACAATCTCGTCTTGTCGCGCTCTCAATAGATTATTCTCTTGTTGCTCCGGCTTCTGCCAAGTCATTGGGTACCTTTTTTGTGGCTTTCTAGTCTATTGCTTTTTGTATTTGATATAAAGACGAGCATCTTTGCGTGTTGCTTATATTGCCTATTTACGCTGCGTTGTTGGTTAGAATATAGTTCATGTGGGGGTTTCTTTATTTTACTGTCCCGTTTTATTGGGATGACGGTGGGTAAGTGTGAGGTTTGGTGCACCCTAGAACCTGGTTTAATACCCCAGCGGACTGTTTTGCCACTGACAGTTCCAAGGCGGTAACCCTATTATCAAAATAATTATAAAAGTCGAACAGGAACTGCAGCTTTCACAGAACACAGTAAACCCAAAAACACGCAAAAAATGACAAACATGAATGGCAATGAAGGCATATGACGTCAAAAACATAAATAACATTGTTTTTGTGTTTTTGACGTCATATGCCTTTATTCCTTGTTTTAACATTGCCATTCATGTTTTTGTCAACCTCTGTGTGTTTGTGATATCTTGTCTTGCTGTAGAACATGCTGCAGGAATGGACAATAAAATAAATTGTTCTGATCATACCTATATACTAGGTATGATGATATGATAATTGACCAGTTGTAACATAATAAGTACCTATAACAATAATAATTACCCCAAACACTAATTACTCTCTACATTCCAACACTTACCTTTATTCCCAATTATAAGCATGATAGCTTTATATACAAATTGTGATTTCAAAATGTGTAACAATATGTATGTATATCATTTGGAAATACAATGTGTTCAAACCAATCGTTCTTTTACAAGCGCATATTAACTACTACAAATTATATCCCCGCCAACGAAGTTGAAAGTGGCATTCTGGTTTGAGCTTGTCCGTCAGTACGCCAGTCCGTATTAGACCAAATCGTTTGTGTTTATCTGCTCATTCATTTTAAGGTGGATTGTTTTAATATGTTGCTTGCTGATTAGGTATGATGTAAAGATGTTAGCGAAGAAAAATGTGTTTCATGCGATCTTTTTTAAATAAGTTATGGCCCTTTGCTTTTATAACATATATTGCTTAGGGAAATATTGTGTGTCTTACTTCTCAGTAAGTTTTGGGCAGATTGTTTTAACAATATGCACGCCGATTAAGTATAATGATAATATGTAAGCGATAAACTACCCAGGCTTTACGAAGTAGTCATAAACCGGCCATATACAAATGTTCATTCTCTGTAACATACGGCAGACTCCTATCAAAGAGTTTTGCGGGACGATCGTCGTAACCAAACAGTTGGCAATTCGCCAACACAAATGTCGCAGTCATTTTCATATCAACCACTGATAATGTCCGGTAGGCTTGTATTAAGGCTACGTCACGCTGTAACTTGACGGCTATTTGGTTAACTGGTTTACTTAGTGCTTCACAAAATACTTCAACCAACGATGCCTGTGATACATTTTCAGCCTCTGAAGCTGAAACTGGCAATGCTATGTTTTTTGAAAGAATCCATTTAAGAATCCATCCATGTTGCAGTATCAAGCGCAGTCTCTTTATCAAAGTACCTAAACGATACATTGAAGTTTAAGTTTATTTTCCTTAATCGTTAAAGAATATAAACTGAATCTTGCTGAAATGTTTCTAATTTTCCATTTTGGGTCGAATTTTACTGGCAGCGGAGTGTTGTAGGCAAGGCACGATTTTTCGAGTTCCATGCGTCTGTCGCTGTATAATCCGTCCAAAGTTAAACCTAGATTTGCAGTTTCATTTTTCTCGCTTTTCTGAAACAGCAAAATTATTAGGTCATTACAGCAATCAACATTACATGGTCCCGCCTTAGTTCCATTTAGCGATGGGAAAGCTGACATTATCACGATTTTATAACTAATATTTCGACAATAAAACACGTTAAAAATATATTGGTGAATGAAACATGCGAAAACCCGTTTAAAATTATCTGGAGAAGGGATTGGATGGGGTATGAAAGTTAATACTCGGACCACGTAATGAACAACCCCTACTCCAAGAAGCGAAAACGGGGTTGAATGGGGTATGAAATAAAACCTTAATTTCAGCTTAAAAAGTTTGCATATTGTAAAATTTAAACATTTAATAGGTTAGTTTAAATAGGTTATTGCATTTGTTCAGTAAAATTTTTTTTTAAACATGTATCCGTTATAAAATCCTGTTAATAAAAGCTTTCCCATGGCTTAATGGAATTAAGGCGGGACCACGTAATATAAAACATTTTATTCATATATTGTCTTGGATAAATTAACTGTTGCATTGAAATACACACTCTAAGTGCCCTGTCAAAAATAACTGAAAAGGTGATACCTTGGAAACAATACTATGTAAAGGTACACTGACATTTTAAAACTTAAGGTAAAATATATCGAAAAAAACAGAAAATTAAAGGGAATGAAATATGAAAATACTAGTTCTTTTACACCTTTATTGTATGAGTTATGGTGTGTAAAAGTTATTGCAGATGTTGAAAAGGAATATATGTTAAAACGAAATACATGAACACACCAATAACTGTGTCTGTTTATCCAACGATAAGTGTATAGTATCGTATTTGACAGAAGTGTATAGTATCGTACACTCCAACAATTTGGGTGATATAACGCATTAAGCAAATCTTCCGGGTAAAACAGTTTGTAGAGAAATAGATCAGTGCTGCGAATTTAATTGCTAGTAGCTAATTATTGGTGTGTACGCAATGAGACAGAAGTATAAGGTGTCGTATTTAACTGGAGATTTACATAATCATTGCATCAGGAGCCGTTTATTTCTGCGAACTCTAATAATACGTAGCAGTCAAGTGTAAGATCCGAGACTATACATTCGAGTTACATCCAATTTGCTTACACGCGACGAAAGGCGTCATGGTGCTGTTTGTCCTATAAATTTCGGTCATTTGTAAAATTGAAATTTTACCGCTTTAATTTACTATTTGTCATTCTAAAGTGTACATGTTTTTAGATTCATATTCAAATCAGTGGCATGATGCACCTCGACGAACTAGCTCAACATTTATGGGAGAAAAAAATGTATTATTTAAAAAGTAAGTTAAGAATGCATTTGTTTGCAGTAGCATTAATAAAAACATAATAACATTATTTGGCAATATGTTATGTTACCTGGTAAACGGCGGTTGTTCTGTATGTACGTTGTTATTTGACGGCGTCCCAGAAAGGGTGAACAGTGGTAGTGACATTACCGGAACAATTATTTGTATAACACGAATTTTTTTTTCATGATATCTGATATTGCTTTTGGAATTTAGTGATTCGGAGATATGTATCGTCGACTTCAGTTCTGTAATAAGATAAAAATGCCAAATATGAGACCAATCTCACTTTATAAACCAGAGTACCCAAACGCAATGGCAATGTAGGTCCGCACTTTAACCCAAACAAAATAAGATGATCAAATTAAACAGTCAATAAACAGGACAATACACAACACAAAAGTGGAGATAACACAGTATATAACTTTAAAAATAGAAAATAATAATTACATATTTGACAAGAGAGATGATTTTAACTTTGATATTATTGATTATTCCCATTTAGAGTGGATATTCCCCGAGCAATTTCTTCTGAAGTCTATTTTACTCAACTTATTCGTTCTAGAGCGTGTTGTCGAGTTGAGGAAATTAATATTCGTATTCTTTGTATAACTAAAAGCTATTTCATCAGGGCTACTACCTTTGCCATAAACATTGAAAAACATACCAAACATTACATTTGTTCAACGCAACACGTTTGCATAACGAAATAAGTTGTTTCTTTATAATATAGGAGGATATTCTGATGTTTCACGTAGAAAACAATAATCAAAATACTGAAAGTCCTGAGCGGCGTACGTTGGTCGAATAGAATTTACTGTCCAGATCCTTTGTCATGTTGAAGGGGCGTGAAAGAAACAGAATGCGGTGCATTTGTTTTGTTAAGTTTGGTACAAATTTATGCCATTTTTGTGAAGAAGCCTGCCATTAGTTTTATTAAGACAATATTATCAAATGTGGAATGTAATGTAAACTGCAAGCAATCCTTGTTTGTGCAGATGCTCGAATTTCAATGTCTAGTCGCTTTATTGGTGAACTAAATTGAAAGAGATAATTCAATAGAGGAAATAGTGTGCGAGATACAAGAACATACAACAGAGCTACAGATGAGCAGTTGGGTATTTACCCATTGGTATATATTTACATGCGTATTTCATGATTTCAATTGGGTAAAATAAAACGATAAAATTGTGTGACATTGTCTTTTACAAGGTGACTGGGCGGACTTCAACAGTCCATGCATTGCTCAATTTGCATTGGTTGTTTTATTATTTGACAGTTTCAATTACTTTATTGGTGCCCATGCTTTTGGTTTTAATTGGGTATTTTTACATTTTTAATTGGGTATTTAAGCTGCTTATCCGTAGCTCTGCAAACAATGTTTTAAAAGGACCCAGGGCACTCGTGAAATGGTTATCTAGCATTTAAATAATAATTTATCCAGTCTCCCGTGCTTGCAATCCGAATTGATATACATTCCGATCTTTGGAAATCGCTGGGCCGATATTTAAAGATATCGGTAATAAGTTCTAAAATAGGCTTTTGGTTATTTACTTGAATTTCGAATAGTTGGTTCCACTACTCCAGCCTTTAAATGTTATGAGTATTCTTTAATCACCCTTAGGATATGTTGCACCTGTTCCAGCCAAAGTATTTTTCAGCAATAACAGCTATTTTAATAATACCTACATCAATTGTATATCATTAAAACTGGAATGGTTAGTGGTAAATAAAAAATACATCAGTTTTGAAATCGGTTGAGATTTAACTATTTTACGGCTAAAAAGCTTTTTTGCTGGGGCTTTTCACATGTACATTTTTTGTTGATGGGACAGCAGCAAAGTAAAAAATCTCCAATAACTTCAGTTATTCTTAATATTTTTCTATAAAACTTTCAGAGTGTCTGAATTTACATGTACTCAAAATAGTCAAAACGTTGTTTTTTGTGTAATAAATCTTATATATCATGTATATACAATAATGTATTCTTTTTTCTAATTTTTTATTAGCAGAATTTTGCATTGAAAATGCCCTGTCTAAAACAAATTCCTCACGTGATTTTTTTTATTTTTAAACCGATTTTGAAAAGTAAGGCATTTTTATTTTCAACTAAAAATGTCGGTTTCACCGACATACAACATACTTAGGAATTGCAATGTGTATTTGTAAATGTTCAGAGATCTGACTTCTAGTCCGGTTCACTTGGTTTAAACAATATTTATTTCGAAATTTTTACATACATATGATGTACAAATTATAAACAGTAAGGATCTGAAAGCTTATCAAAGCTTATATAAATCATCTCTTTATACATTTTTGAAAACGCTGAAATCTATGGAATGCGAAAACTTGTGTTTCAATTTTACCCGATGCATTTATGGTGCCATTTGGGTATTTTGTAGACTGATTGTGTTGTATCTAGGATTTATCTAGGCTCTTTATTTCAGTGACTATAACCACAATTCCAGGGGTAAGCAATACAATGACAATATTTACCATAAGCGTAACTTGATTAGAGACTATACTTCGTTTCGTCAGTAGGTAGGTCGAAGGCCAAATACACAGTATATTTAAACTTTGCCTTTAAAATGTGTTCTGGACAAAACCTCAAAAGTAGATATAAAGTTTGAACAGGAAACATAGCATGCAAGGCCCATAGTCAATAAAAATCACGCACAGAAAACAAACAATAATTACAAAAAAAAAGTAAAGGCAAGATAAACATAAAGGGTTGACAATAGGGGTACCGCCTTGGAACGGTCATTGGCAAAAGGGTCGCGTGGGGTTTAAACCAGGTTCTACGGAAGAAAGAAATCTCACTCTTACTCGAGTGCCATCCCAATAAAACGGGACTGTGTAAATACAGATATCCTCGCCAAGTTATATTCTCCAACAAACAAGGCAGCATTTACAAGCAATATAAGCATGATAACACATACATGTTCATGTATATACGAATATACAAAATAAAAATCTAGAAAGCCACACGTTTAACTGTCAGAATGATGGAATTGTTGTTGTCCACGTGTTTTTGTTTTTGGGTCAGACTCTATAAGTTCAAACTCTCACTAAACATATACTCAGTTGCAAACGAAAGTGGACACTGAGTTTAGTTTAGATTTAATTGTATAAAGTTTTTTTAGAATCAAATTGACAAATTCCAAAATGAATATGCCATGTTTGGTACCAATATCATGTTGTTATTTGTTTTTCAATAAATCGAATCACTAAGGGACTGTCGCTGGATATAGAGGATAGGGTGTAAAGTAAAATTTTCAAAGTGTTCAGTTTCTTTTGCAACTGAGTATATATTCGTGTAAGTTCGTAGGTGATTCCTTTGAGATTGAACATAGATGTATATTAATGTTTAAGTCACAAAGTCAAAATATATAGTCACGGTAAATTTAAAATTGTTCTAAAAATTCGCAGTTATCTTTAAGACATATGGTTCATATCTCTCAAATGTACGATTTTGTAGATATCTTTACAATTGTAAGGCGAAAAGGTACTCGTTTCCGGAAATCTTAAACATGTTCACCATGTTCACGAGTGCGTACCACCTTGTCATACACTTGACATGGTTATAAATCTTCCATGACAAATAAAACAAGAGGCCCAAGAGGGCCTGTGGACGCTCTACTGGCTAACATGGCTCTTATAACATCAATGAAGCGAGAGACTGCCATTTACTTTTTTTGGAAAGTTTTTGGCAAAATACAGCTTTTCAACTAAATCAAGGGCCATAACTAGAGACTCTGGTAAAGTTTGGTAAATATCAGATGAAACATGAAGGCCCTACCATATTAATGAGGCAAAATATAGCATTTTTAACTAAATCAAGAACCATAACTCCTCTGTTTCTGGTCCGACTGGTCCAACATAGACCTAAAAAAAATATGTAAAAAAAAATGTTTTAATTTTTTTTTAAAAAAAATGTAAAAAAAAATTAAACAAAAAAAAAATGTAAAAAAAATAATTCAAATAATAATATAAAAAGAAGAAAGTCATAAAATATGGTAAAGTTTGGCAAAGATCAGATGCAAAATGAAGGCCCTATCGTTCGACGAGGCAAATTATAGCATTTTTAACAAAATCAAGGGCCATAACTCCGCTGTTACTGGTCAGATCTGTCTGGTTTTCGAACTTGACTGAGCTTTTATTGACATTAACAATCTGATAAAGTTTGGTAAAGATCGGATAAAAAGTAGTCTTAACGAAGCAAAATATAGCATTTTAAACTAAATCAAGGGCCATAAGTCCGCTGTTACTGGTCCGATATGAATGGTTTTCGAACTTGTCCGAGCTTTCATTGATATGGCAATCTGATAAAGTTTGGTAAAGATCGGATTAACAATGAAACCCATATCGTCTTACATGTAACTAGTTAAAATATATCATTTTTAACTAAATCAAAGGCAATAACTCCGCTGTTAATGGTTCGATCTAGCTGGTTTTCGAATTTGTCCGAGCTTTCATTGATATTAACAATCTTTACAAGTTTGGTAAAGATCAAATAATAAATGAAGGTGCTACAGTGTTCACAATATGTGCAAGTTTGGTAACGATCAAATAATAAATGAAGGTGCTAGAGTGTTCACAAGGCAGAAAATAGCAATTTTCAGAAAAAACAAGGGCCATAACTCCAGTGTTAATGATCTGATTTGGCTGGTTTTCGAACTTGTCCAAGCTTTTATTGTTATTAACAATCTGTGCAAGTTTCGTAAAGATCAAATAATAAATGAAGGTACTAGAGTGTTCACAAGGCTTAATATGGCATTTTTCAGCAAAACAAGGGCCATAACTCCGGTGAAATTATTCCGATCTGGCTGGTTTTCGAACTTGTCCGAGCTTTCATTGATATAAAGACACTGGCAAAGTTTCGAAAAGATTTAATTAATAATGAAGGCCCTAGAGTGTTCACAAGGCAAAAGTTAACGGAGGACGGACGGACGACGGACAACACACCATCCCATAAGCTCTGCTGGCCTTCGGCCAGTAGAGCTAAAAACGATATTAACACAAATATGTTACCGTATTGGATGTTAGTGGTGTAGTAGATTTATAGTTACGGAGTGTAGCTAGAATAATTATTATATTGACACTAGTTTAAATTGAGGTTTGGTGCTCCCGCGAACCCGGTTTAAACCTCGTCGGCTTGTTTGTCCCTAACCATTCCAATGTGATACCCCTATTATAAAACCCCGTATGTGATTTATGTCACCCTCTTTAAAATGTAGGTCTATTCCATGTATGTGTTTTTAAAACTGCGCGTTTATGCTCATTAATCCACGTTTTGATCCCCTGTTTCTACGCCTATTAGTGTATTTATTGAATACGTGTGATGCAGCATAAGGTTATCTCATCATTTTCTACCAAATGTATATGTATGTCCACCATTATTTTAATAACTGGTAATTTATTCTCAGACGGCCATTGGAAATGATTGTTTCTGGTACTTTTGGAAGACGACATGTGTTTGGACAACAGAACAAGTTAAGTGTACGGGTGTATATATCTTATAAGTCAATATTATTGAAACATGTTAATCAGCCTGTATTGTCATCAATTCGTGTAACATGATGCACTTGTTATCTTTAATTGAATATGAGTAACGGTTCGTGTCATAAGTCCAAAACTTATTCCATCTCTAACATGTTACTCTCGATTTTCTAACGCGTTAGAGATGAGATTTCCCCTATTTGTTTAACTGAAATAAGCGATTTTTGTTAATTTTCTACCGCGTTACTCTCGATTTAGTAACGCGTTACTTGGTAAAACATTTTCTAACGCGCTAGAAACTAGCTGGCGAGAACGGCCACGTACGCGTTACATGTCACATAGGTAACGCGTTACTCGATGGAAACTTAACGCGATGAGCTAAAATCATTCGACCAATCAAAGACCTCGTTACAGTGCCTATACTTATGTAGCCCGAACTCTCCGCCCACCCACCCCAATGAAGATGTCTTAATTATTAATATGCAAACGATTACAGCGTACAATACCAATATTAGTAGTAAACAATGTTTCTAGTGTTTTCAAGAGTAATGTATGTAAGATGTTACACAAGAATTGTGTATACATGACAATATATATTCAGTCATTATTCATATTCAAAGAGTCTTCTGGGTTCACTTAATTTATTATCTTTATTTAGGTACTAAAAATCTAGTTTAATTAAAAAGGTTCATCTTATATACTGACCCCACACATGGTTCTTATGTATATAAGATTATATATTCAAGAACCCTGTCACACAGAATCTAAATGCATTCTTTACCGATTGACGGTGAAACTGTCCTAGTTATATTGAAGTAAATTGTGACTGTGAATAATGTGCTGCCACCTACGATGCCACCTACGTTCGGACGCTGTGGTTTCTATAGGACCCTATATATCATCTTATCACAGACTTCACTGATAAGATCACATTCCTGCTGAGCTATAATTAGCTGCAGCGAAGACGACATGGGCTAAAAGCTGGAGTGGAGTCTTGGAGTGAGTTATGGAGTCCAGTTTTGGAGTCAGTTTTTGGAGCGAGTTTTTTTAGTAAATTTTTGTTGCTTTTTGTTTTTAAAATTTAAACTTTTTTTATATATATAATATATTTTCTATTTTTCAGTCATGTTGAATTACCATTACTTTTCTGTTGAATATATAGGGGAAATCTCATTTCTAACGCGTTAGAAAATCGAGAGTAACGCGTTAGAAATTTAGGAGTATACGCATGCATTAATGATGAAACAGCATGCAGTGAATATCAATTATAATGACAATTTTTATTATTATTCGGTAGTCTGTAGGAAAAGTGGCAATCGTAATATAGTGTAGGAGAAAAGATAACAAGATTTCCCTATGTAAGTATATGAAAGCAAAACCCATATCTAATGACCATCTTGGATTCCCGAACAACATTAAAATACATTTAAGAACAACTACAATCTGTTCAATAAATCTAGCAATGCACTCCATTTTCGTCTTATTGCCTTTCCTTTTTTAAATACATTCAGTTGCGTTCATGGACAAATGCAGTGAAAATAAACGGATTGGCGTTCAAATAAATGCACGGAACTGCATTTAACGTAATCAGAATGAAAGAAAATAAATAAATAAAAGAATGAAGAGTTATTATAAAATATATACTCAGTACAGTATATCGAAATATGAAAAAAAAAGGTTTTCTGTTGCAATAAGGAAAACAGATTTATGTTTTGACAGAGAGCCGGGGCGTTTGGTACTCTAAGTACTCGGACAAGGCTAAGCAGACGATTGTGCACTCTACTGTCTGTGAAGCTGGCCAATCAGCATTTCGGGGACCAATATCCCTTGTCATGGATATCCCTCTGGGGAGGTATTGAAGACATACGCCATTTTTCTGCGAGAGAATTAGGTCTAACAACCCTTTTCCCTAACCTCCCCACCACCTACCTTCAAAAAAAGTCCTTTTATAAGTTAGAATTTGAGGTGTTTTGAACAAAATATTATATAGCACATTGGTGTTATGAAATGCACGTGCATTTCCGGTTTTCTCCAGATACGTCGCATAAATCAACCATTTTTTAAGAAACATTCACGGCATAATACTGTCAGACGTCAAACAATAAAAAGGCCAAAAAAAGCAACAAATACAAGACAGATTAACATAGCTTGAAATTTAGCGGAACAGTTTTAATTTTATGATTAGCCATAGTAAACGATTTTAAATGACAAGGAAAATAACTCCGTAATTGCTTGTCATAAAGGACTCACAAGAAACATATGAGACAAGTTAGGTAGTTAGGTATCAAGATTCAATACTTAAAAATAGAACATATTGGTTCAGCAGGGTTATTCCAAATAGTTCACGAATAATCCAATAGAATAAATATATGGAGTTAATGGTGCGTTTCCATTGACCGTCAGTATACAGCAAACGTGATCTTGTTTATATCGTAAGTATATCCACCAAACAAAGCACAATTCATTGCTCGTCATTGCTCACCTTTCCTGAACAGACTGATACTTTTGTTGTTGTTTTTTGTTGCTCCAATGGGTTCGTTGTTTAGTATTAATTTACAATAGTACACTAAGACTTTTTTTTAAATTCTAATGATGAAATTTCACGTGTTTTAATTATTTGATTATTATACAATCAGCAGCTAATTATATTGCACTTATTCGCGCGCATTAATGACGTCAAAAATGTTCCTTATATATATTAGATTCAGCACATCGCTGAAGTAAACGAACTTTTGGTGACCTGTGTTCTCCTTAACTGTTACGTTTAAATTGTGACCAGCTTCAAACTGTACAGTTTACTTGTAGTACTTACTGATACTTGTTTATGCGATACTGTTTCCCATTGTTCTTTCGAAATATGTTCACCATTTGCACGATTTTACGGGATGCATATTACATATATTACAACTGTATTTGAGATAGAGACACTATTGTTGTGAAAGCGTGAGTGGTCAGGTGGTTATTTATTTACGTAAGACATACTTACATATCTGTTGTCTCAGGCCACCACTTGGTCACACGTGTGTTTTATCAGATATAACGCAGCAACCTTTCTCTATAGAATCTTCTCAGATAATGACACCTATGCTTGTGTGGGGAACTTATCGTCGTGGAGAAGTAATCCGATTGGTTAATTCAAAGTTGTTGTTCTGTTCATCTCACCTCTCATTGGCTGACCACAGCTGCATGTTGTTTTACGGAGATACCCATCCCGGGAATACCCAACCGGCAGCAACCGAGGATAGCCGAGCTCCATCCGTGTAGATGGCACTGGCATAGCTTCACCACACTCTCCCCATTCCTTAAAAGATCTGGTCCAGAGAGTATCTCCAGAGTTATTTCAGTCCTACTTGCATACATGTATGATTATAATATAATATTGTCTTATGATTATTATTATTATTCTTTCATAGCTATTTTAATCTTTATAAATTTTAAATGAGGAATGTTAATCTCACTTTATTATTTATATATAACTTTATGTTACGATTCTGGTAACCTTCTTTACTCAACCTCACATTCTCATGAATTGTATATGCCAAATACCCATTATACAAAGCCACAACTACTATTGCCTGGGAACACACCGTATGCTGTTGCACCTGTACGTGAGCTCAACATATGTCTTTAAATGATATGCGAGAGGGGAATCGTGTAAATCACGGGGTATGTCTGATATGCCAGTGGCCTATCCTTGTTCCTAATCCTGCATCTAATATTGAGACCACGAAACAGCACGCAAAATAGAGAGACTGTGTGCAGACAGTGAGAAGGAGGCGGAAGAGATCATGTTAAAAATTCAAAGGGTTGACATCATTGTCGAAATTGGACATAAAATCGATTGTTAATATTACAAAAAACATAATAACGCCCGTCCTTACAACACCAAAAGTTTTAACCCTCAATTTAGATATCCCTTACGAATACAATACATCTATCATACAATTTTTTTTATTATTATATACATTAACCAACATAACGCCAGCTGCTAATTTATTATCCTTTTCAGTTTGCCCAACCAACCATAAATGAAACAGTATTATGATAAAATCTAATGTCACTATGCTTTGTTTTTAATGACAATATGGATATATCTAACTACTGGCATTATATTGATTTTACAAATCAATACTTATTACATATATATATATGGAGGTAAGTCGCCAAAACCTTTCCAATCTTTACACCGGCCAGTATTTAACTATTTAACTACATAACTATATGGCTCAGGTGCATTTCACGGTTGTTTTATATACAATATATGTATATATAATTATTCCCTAAAACGTGCACCGTACATGCCATATATTTCCGTTACTGACAACTTCTTTCCTGAAATCAAGCTTTGTGGACCTACTCCCAACACATTGCATAATATATAAATATACAAACGATTTCATGTGTGTATTTCTAATTTTTAGTACATGGTGGTTATTTTTTCATGTACTTTTCTATGTTATTTTTCTTTTAATACATGTCTTTTTTCTCATGTTTTCTTTATATATTTTTCTAGTACATGTCTTTTTTTCATGTACTCTTTATGTCTTTTTTATATACTATTATCTTTTTTTTTCTTTTCATATAGTTAATATACAAATACAATACAAATAACCTGTTAGTTCATCAATTATATGATACCCCTCTTTTGAACGCCGGACCCTTATAAATTCACCTTTTTTCCTAGAGTTGTCAACTCTATAGCGAGACGTATTACAACAGGATCCCAAGTGCTACATGGATTAAAGGTGCGCCCCAAGACAATTCCTACAAAAGTAGTTAACATTGCCTCGTACAAACGTGGATAATACGTTCAACCGCAGCATTGGGAGAGTAGGGATGAATGTTGGGTCAATGACTCTCTCGCTATGTTAACTCGCAAGTCCCAAAATTACCGGCATGGGCCAGCTAAAACCGCGACATGTATTTGCAATGGATTATTGCAGGTCCAACGTCCAACGTGCTTATCAGAGGTTTGCACAGAAAATGTTTTTAAAGAAAGAACATCGCCGGTTCCATATTATTATTATTTTTTTATTATTTTTCTTATTTACAGACACTTATATACATTTTCTACATTACATGCCAAGAAATATAAAAAGATCGGACAGGGAAAGTAGCATTCAAGGAGGACAATCAACCACAAAACACAGAAACAAACACGCAAACAGACAAACAAGAAGGCAAAAGTAATAATAAATGCAAACGACATCACAAACACAAAAAGGGTTGACAATAGGGCTACCGCCTTGGAACGGTCAGTGGCAAAGTAGGCCACTGGGGGTTTATGTTATTTAACTTATTTATATTCATATAGATATTCAACGTAATAGACCTTGGGACATGCATGGATTGCTCAAAAACTTTAATGAGTATGTGGAAAGCTGAGATGATAATTACTAGGGACTATAATTGCTAGAATCTCCGAATGTTAATTATACTATCCTTGATGGCCAAACAGACACCTTACTCGAGCATAAAACCAGAAACAACAATGACATATTTCATACACAATACTACCCTATTTCCCCCTTTAACTCAACCAACTTCCCGCATCTCGCAGTGGAGACACTTGTCTATTTACGAGGCCTCGAGAATTTCGATCCTCCATTGAAATAGTGGATTCATGTAGGGGAGACACGTGTCTATTTCCATGATCCCAGAGTTTTTTTCCCTTTTTAGCAACATCATAAATATGATTTAAATAGATTATTGAAATATACTTGTTATTATTTAATAATGAATACAGTACGTCAATGACCATTCGAGGTTTGAGCCCGCTTAAATATTCATATCACTTTACCGTCTAATATTGTTTTATGGCTATCAATACGGAAAATCCGGCCGTGCAATAATATTATCGCGTCTATGGACACGTAAACGGTGTGATCACAATGAAAAATACTGGGAATGAGAATAAATTCTACTGGGTTGGGGTGGGGGCGCTGTAGAGAAAATTGTAATCTCGTTCGACACGAGAAAGACCGCTTTTGACAGTTTTGAACTAGGTCACAACGATGGAGTGCTATTGTATTATGTTATGACAATATTACTTATATATTCTTACATATTACCCCTTTTTATAATATAAATACTATTGTTGGTAACACCTCACCAAGGTAACCCATATATTGTTGCGGCATTTCTATTACTAATTTTGACCATCTCCTTAGTGGTAATATTAAATATTTCGCCGCTATCAACCTTAATAACATTCCACGGATGGTCTATTTCCTATTTCCCTATTGTCCATGGGCAGATAGGACGAATCAGTTTCCAGCATAAATCTTTTTGGAGTGTGTTGCCGACAAGCCGTCGCTGTGACCTCGTCGGCTACCGACTTGCTAGTTAACCCAAGGATGCAGTTTGGAAGAGCCAGCCCCTGCTCTAATTCTTGTGAGTTACCAATGAAGCAGTGGCGATGAAATTTGGTCTCTATTAACCGTAATTCTTGGAGACACTGTAAGACCTCTCTAGCTGCAGACCCATTACCATGATACCTGGAATGAATTACTATCGGTTTGTCGATGGTTTTTCCAAAGTAAGTATCAACCGCAAAAACTGGCGTTGGGTCTCAATCTTCCCCTCCCGACACTGCTGTTTGTTATGTCGTATTACACACCCACAAGATGTGATAAAATCGAGTCCCAACTCACCAATTGCTATTGCTTGGGGAAAGTTTGAAAACATACTCCCCAATTTGAACATAAGAGCAGTTGGGGGTCCCTGGATAGCATGTGGGTGGACCCCCAAAAGTTAAATAAACCCGTTGATCCCCCGCCATTTGGCGTTCCACTGAATCCCAACTCCCCGGAAAAACATAATTTGCGACAGCATACTTGAGACCTACCTCAGACTGAAATGAATATCGGGAAAGATTTGTTAGTTTTCCTATATAACTTATCCAAATGGAAATGGCTGTCTATGAATGCCAATGTTAGTATGGGATGATCTGTTGCTATTACTGTACCAAAAGACATATAGTGAACAATGGAAAAAAAAGTGGCTCGAGCTTCAACCGAAAGTCTCCTAACTAACTGCTCTAAAATCACAAAGTGTAATAGTGGACTCCCATTAGTCAAAGAAGAGGGACTATTGAAAGGTGTTCTCCTGAACACAGATCATATTCCTTCAGAAAATTGATTTTTTCTGGAGTAAACTTAATGGTCTCCGACCGAAACCCCTGATTTTGTGCAAATCTCATAAGTTCATTAATTGAATTTTTAAGTTGAACTGACTACATAAGAAATGATATACCCCATTAATTAGATAACAAATGGGTTTAACATTAGCCTCAGTAACGCCAATGTTATGTTTCGCGTGGAATTTAGCGAGCTTTTCAACATATCCTTCTTGTGCTAAACAATCCATACATGCCCCTGTCGGACCAATGTACCATTGTACGTGAGTAGTAAATACATGTCTTTTGAAATGAGCAACTTGCTTATTACAGATATTACAAAGACTTTTGAACTCGTGGCTGGTTAAGTCACTTGCCATGATCTAAAATAAATGAAAACAATTGTAACAACGTTTTAACAACTTAGCGTCATAATATATGCAAAATGAGTTCTGCTAGAAAAACTGGACTATTACATCAGACTGGAGAAAGATATGCCAGATATTAAAATGTTAACAAATCAATGTCACATAAATTCTGCTAGAAGAAAGGTTATGTTATTTTTAGAAAGAAAAAGAACGTCTACTTTAGAGACGACTTGGGGAAGATGAAAAAGAAAAAAGTACTCCCGCATCTTATGCAAGTGAATGTAGCTATTTGGACAAACTATCAACCGGTTAGATTAAAACTAACATTATCCAATATTGTTTATACTGTAACCCTACTATGTTAACACATTTTGGTAACAAGTTGTTCCCTTATACTAAAAACATGACATGCCAACACCCTGTATTAATTTTGAAATTTTGATTTCCTCCCCCAACAATACATTCCCAAAACTAGTATGCTTATGCCTAAAACACCCTACTCTCATGATTTGAGCCCTCTTTCAAATCTAACCAGATATTAAAAATCGCTCATACCAGAGTGTGTACCTGGTTTCATGCACTTATAATATAGTCTAATCCGACTATGTCTTTATTCTTAGGGATACGCCCCCTGTTTGATATTTCACACTTACCTTGTGTGAAGGAAGTCAATATCATTCCCACTTCCAATAAAGCATCTTAGATGCGTCATTGCTCACTAAGAGAATGTATATTCCCTCTTAGTAAGATTTAAAATATTTAAAACTACCCCCTAACCACCTTGTATTTATTAAAACATCTGTTTGTTTTGGTTATTTATTTCTTTTCAAACAAAAACACCCAAAACAATATTACCATTATTTACATTTGGTTTACACGGTCTAGCTCCTCCGTATCCATGGGTGTGACAGCCACCCTTCGTACCACCTCAGACAGACTAATATCTTGGGATACCTACATGTATGGCAAAGTGACATCGGCCCCATCCTCTGCCATGACTTCCTCTATAAAGTCTAATGGCTCAGCGTCAGTTTCGCCAAACATAGAGCTAATATTCAAATCGCACGTCTCTTGCTCTATTTCTGTTGCGCGACTATAAACCAAAGCGTCCCGACGTTTCCGTAACTATGTCGGATATATGTCATCATGACAAGTTTTCAACCGGTCAAGGTGGATCCACTGATCCTTTTTATTATTCGCAATATGATATATCGGTGGGTTCGTATTTATAACAAGATATGGCCATATCCAAAGTGGACGCAATTTCGCGGATTGCCCTATTTGTGTCGTAGTATCCCGTTTATATATCACATCTCCAACTTCGTATACATTTGTACGCAGCCCGAGATCATAGTCGCGCTTTTATCGTAACTGAGTCTGATTGATGAATTCTCTAGCTAATGCATTGCATTCATTCAGATCTTGGGTTAGCTTGGCGACCCACTCCACAGGATAGTATGGTCTAAACTTGTCCCTAGTTTGCCCCCATCAAAATATTGATGGGCTGTTCAGTTTTCCATCCTAACATGAGCATATTGGGTGTAAAAGCGATATTCCTACTTTTCATAGAATGCCATTGCAACCATGGGAAGGTGCTCGTCCCATTCTCTAGCGTTATTTTTCAAATAGCTACGTATAATTTGTAGTACTGTTTTATTGAAAATCTCACACTGGTCATTACTGGACGGATGATAGGGAGTTGTTCGTGTTTTAGTAAATTCGAATACTCTACAGAACGCTTTAAACGGGTTACTTTCGAAGTACCTACCCTGATCCGTAAATACCTCTAATGGGCACCCAAACGTAGCTATAAAACTGTCAAAAAATGCTTTCGTCGTCAACTCCGCATTTTGTTCAGGTAATGCTTTCAACTCGACCCCTTTGGTAAATTAATCGACCATAATTAGAATAGACCTGTTCCCCTGTTTACTTTTATTAAACGGTCCTATGATATCTAAATGGACCCGTTCCATGGGTTGACCTGCATGGAAAGAGTCCAACATGCATTTAGCCCGTTTAGAATGTGTGTTGCGACTACAGATCGCACATCCCTGGATATATCACAATCTTTACTCATTTGATACCAGTAAAATCGTGATTTCAAACGTTCTAATGTTTTTTGAATGCCTAAATGTCCAGCTGATTTCGCACCATGGCATTAAAACAATATTAAAGGCATCAGTTCGACGGGTACGATCAGGCACTCCTTATTCTCTGTTGAATTGCCCCCTAACCAAGAATAATACAACACTCCATTCCTAAGCACTAACCTATCTTTACACAACCACATCGCCCGCGTGGCTGGACTGGTTAGTTTCAACTCCCGATTTGGTGGGTTGTAATTAAATTCCAACCAGTACATGAACATCCCGATATCTGAATCCCTTAATTGGAGTTATTTAATATCCTCCCCGAAATAATCTGCAAACCAGTCATTATACGAGTCCTGATTTTGAGATATATTTAATCCATAATCATGGTTTTCCAGTGTATTCCTAATGTCGTAGTTATTGTAAAGAACTCTATATCGTTTTATAGCTAGTGGGACTACATCATCCAAGTTTTCATCAAATCTTACCCATAGATTATGTGCTCTAAGACAATAGCTACCCCCTTGACATGGTAAATTCTTAGGATCTCTCCCTGATACATAACACTCACATGTGGTTATGTTGTCTTCTAACCTACTAAGGCTATCAGTATTAATATGCTCCTTCCCTTTTCGATGAAAGATTTTCATGTTATACTGTGCCAACTCTTCTAACCACCGAACCAATTGTCCTTCAATGTTCTTGAAATTCATCAACCAGACTGAGCTATTGTGATCTATTCGAATTCGAATAAAGAATTGTGACCCTAACAAATAATGCCGAAATTGTCTGCTAATTTGAACAATACTTTTTGCGTGGTACAATCTTTTCTATGCGTTTTTAGGAGAACGTGACTTCCATTACATATGGGTTTTATTACCCCATCCTGTACTTGCGATAGTTCTGCTCCAATAGCATAATCGAACGCGTCCGTGTCAAGAATAAACGCAACCTGATGTTCATCTGTCCAAACATATGACGAATTGTGTGCAAGAGTATACAAACATGCTGCAATTTCTGCAAAATGTGGGACATGGGCTCTACGATAGCTCAAGAGCCCCTGAAAGGACAGTAATTTATTTGCAGTGATTGGCACGGGCCGTTCTGTCACCACACTGACCTTGCTAGGAGCTATAAAGATTCCCTTTTCACTGACTAGTTTTCCCAAAAACTCAACCTCATTTCTGAAGAATTCGCATTTTCCTGATTTAAGTTTCAAGTTATTTTCACGGAATCGTTGGAACACTATTCGCAATGTCCCCGTAACACCATGAAAATCGACCCCTAACAGAATGTTGTCATCTAAATAGACAATAAGTTTCTCCAAAGGCATGCCCCTTAAGATGAGCTGCATAGCTCTTTGAAAAGTGGCGGGGCTGTTGCAGAGTCCCATAGGTAATCGTGTCCATTGGTAACTCCCATATCGTGTCGCGAACGCGGTATTTTTACGAGAGTCCAACTCTAATGGTATCTGGTAATACCCCGCGCATAAATAAATCCAATGCAATAAAATTAACGCTTTCCATAGAGTGCATCCAAACAATCATCTATCAATGGGATGTTATAAGTATCCTTTATTGTTTTGGCATTTAATCGTCTGTAATCTATACAATATTGTAACGAACCATCTTCTTTTCGGACCAGTATTGGTGCAGAAGACCAGTCAGACATTGCAGGTTAAAAAAACCCCTGTTCTAATAACCCATCTAAATATTCCTTCTCCTGAGTTTGAAACTTCAGTGGCGTTCGCCTAAATTTGTCCACTATCGGAATGTATCCGTAGTTCTTATTTTATGTTCCACCCCTTTAAAACGACCTAAATCGAGATCTGTTCTCGCGAACACATCCGCAATTTTCGATAATTACTTTTTTAAATTCTTCTTTTTCAGAGTTTGAGAGAGTGTCGCATGCTTTTTCATACATTAGCCGGACATGTCTGGAATTTCGGTCACTGTTTCATGATTATTTATTACTACATTATTCTTTAATATAGGTATTTCATTTGACATTTCTACTCAGGGAGCATTTTCAGCCAATCCCACAATTTTATCATTTTAAGATTTTTCCCTATCTGCCTGTGAAACTCCCACTTGGTGTCTATAATTATATGGGTGATACTGGCTCCCACCCTACCTGGGCATCCTCCCCTAT
This sequence comes from Cyrtodaria siliqua, assembly GCA_037043455.1. NCBI lineage: Eukaryota > Metazoa > Mollusca > Bivalvia > Adapedonta > Hiatellidae > Cyrtodaria > Cyrtodaria siliqua. Next base: position 79,407 of record JAWPHD010008536.1, on the reverse strand, counting down.
CCCCATATCCGTAAGACGGCCCATTATATCTTTGGGCTCCCAAAGAATTTACATTCCGAGTGTCTCTTAGTGGCGAATAACCTTTTTATGGGTATGGGGACCGTGGTCTCCGTGGTTCCCAGTATGGACTTGGAACCTCGCCACTGTATGCCCCCATATTGGGTAGAGTACCCCTGCTCATTGTAACAATAGTTTTACTGAGAGTCCCTACGCTCCGTTCTATATAAGACACACGAGCCTCCTCCTTTACTGTAAACAATATTTTTTTAAATTGTACCTAATTTCCATGAATCGCTCCTTGCATAAGCGAGATGAGTTTTGATTTGACGACAGGCTTCTTGTACTGATCCGGGATTAGTGTTCATTACAAACTAAGCGGACTCCTTATATTTGCACCCCCTTAAAAAAGCCTCGGTTGCTGGTTTATTTATGGTATTGTTATCCATATATTTAAAGCCATCCATGGCCAAAGCTAGCACTCGTTGCAAGAAACTTTCAATGGATTCATAAACATCTTGTTAAGTAGGGTGTAATTTATGCCGTGGTCCTACAGAGCTGTCCCTAGAATTGAATCGCAACTCCATTTGCTGAACTTAACTCCTGTAACTATTGGCCACATCGGAACGCAAAGCGTACTCTAACGCTTGCTCTGAAAGACAATCTATTAGTCTATCAAATTTCTTTATTTTGGACCACTGATGCCTCCCAGCAATACGTTCAAATATATAAAGGAATGCAGCCCAAGACATTTTCCCTTCACCCGTGTAATACGGCATCCTCGGGGCCGCCGGAGATCGGTTACGCCTCGATGATGGTGCATACTTGGATGCTGATGACCCCACTGTCACGGGCGAAACCTTTCCAATGAGGATCTGGATTTTGTCCTTTTTAATTTGTAACTGACATATCCCTCCGGGGACTGGATGATTTCCTTTCTAGGGTTAACCTGTATTCTTCTACCCCTGTCGTACTTCTTTTATTATCCCCTTTTAGTGTGCACTGTGGCTTTTCTTGGACCATTTGTTCCCGGATGTCTTTATATGACTCCCTTTTAATTTGTTGGGCTCTACGGGTTCCCTTTTAAAAGTTATGTATTGATCATTTGATCCTTGACTGTGTTGTGATCTGGACACAATATTAACCGTCGGACACAGTGAATGCGCTGCCCTCTGTTCAGTTTACCCTCGCGTCCTCCCAGAAACTATATTTGCACCTTTATTGGTTTCATATATCGGTGGAGGTCTATTTTCTATTTTTATAATTTTCTCATTCTCCACTGGCCTTATTGCACTAGCTCCATAGACCGCTTCTGGTGGTATGATACTCTAAATACGTCTTATCCCGATGAGTTGGTATAGCCATTCTTTTTTATAATCCTTCTCTTCTCTTCATCATCCCTCATCTCTCCATTTTTACTTATACTCTGATCTTTTTCTATCTCTTTCTCGCCACAACCTCCTCTGTACTATCAATACTTTGTCTCTCTTCCATCTCCGCTTTCTCTCTACTGACTGGTCCTTCCCCCTCTATGGAGACTCCAGTAATCCTGGCCAGAAAAGATAACATCACCTCCTGGTTATGTCTTACTATTGCTATCATCTATTCCTCTCCCTCTGTCTGTCATCATTCCTCTCGTGTGCACTTCTACGTTCATTCTCCTCTTTCTCCCATAGTCTCCACCTTCCAGTATCCTTCTCTTCTTGTAATCCCCGAATGCTTTGCTCATAATCTCTTTTCCTTTTTTATTCTTTCTATTTTAAATCCACTAACTCCCTTTCATTCTCTTCCCTACTTGATCATATTCTCTCATCCGTCTCTTTCCCCCTCTTTCAACTGCACTAACTCCCTTGTATTCTCTTCCGTTAATTCGTTCTCTTTGTTTGCAACTTGTCGTCTTATATCATCCCCTATTGTCCTTTTTAATTCATCCTATCTTTCTCTCTGTTCAATCTCTTTCTTCACACCCTTCTCTAGTAATATTTCTCTCTCTCTCTCTCTCTCTGCAACTTGCTTTCTCATATCATCTTCCAATAATCTTTTTTAATTCTCTCTCTCTTTCTCTCTGTTCTATCATTCTCATTTTATTCTCTTCTAACATCTCTGTCTTTAAGATAATAACTCTTTCATGTTTTGTTCTCTCTGCTCCTTTTGTGCTAATAACTCTTCCATCTCTCGGAATCTTACTTCCTTCTCCTTCATCCCCCTAATCCTTAATTGTTCCCTTTTGTCAAACCTTCTTTCGTATAATCCTCTGATGTCTAAATTAAAAGAGTTCTGGTCTAAAAGTGCTTGCCATGCTGTAATATCTAACGCCAGATCCGCCAATATATCAATCGTTATTTCCTCTACTTCTCCTTTTACACAGCTATCCTGAAATTGCATTAAGCGTCTTACTTTTGTTTCCCCAATATTTGGGATAGCCCTAAAGGGTTGCTCCGTGGCAGTATAAATATGTATTGATTCCATTATTATTTTTAGGGGATTTGTAAAAACAACTAACAGCAACCAATTGTAATAATGTTTGTTTTATTTTTTTATTTTAATGAAAATACAATCATCTACTCAAGGCAAACTACCAATACTACACGCTATCACTATTTTTAATTTTCACACCAAAATATCACAACACAGAAACCGTGCTTATAGCCACAAACACGAACAATTTCCGTGTCAATAGCACAGTATCAATTACTAAAACACAGTGAATATAAACTTCATAAATTTAGAATTAACACTATGACGACGCAATATTAACTCTTGACGATGACAAAGTGAAGATGTAAGCCGATGATTGACAAAGGGAAATTATACATAAACCATGACAAAGTATGTAATAATCTCACCGTCAATATTTACCACTTCGTTCACCTTTTTTACAAACCGTAAACACGCTGTGTCCCCTATAATGATATTAAGGACATTACCCTATTCTACTTACAAATTAATCACTTACCTCTCTGTCTACCTCCCAAGAAGGCAGCAAAAAGACTGCGACGTTAAATCTCGCGATAAGCACCGCGGAACATATTTCCGCAGTAAACAGCTAAGTAACTCCATTATTCACCTACTTTATCAAGAAGGCAAATAAATTATCGCGATAAATATTTTCGCGGATAAACGCCTACCACTTCCAACTTATAATCCCATTTTAGAAACGTATTTACTTAGCCTAAATTATTCCTAAACTTTTTTAAAAAAAAATCCCCCCGCCCAAAAAAAAGAACAACAACTAATAATTATATTCGCATTACTACTTTGGACGACTTTCCAGATATCTAAACATCGAAATAAAACTTATTTTGATAAATAATGCTTCCGTTATCTAATTTAATTGTTAATTAAATTAAATCCACCCTTATTTTCATTGGATGGACAATTTATAGTAATGCTTTTTGACGAATTATGTATTAAATTCATCATCCATTCACTTCTGCCTGACGCCATCTTTCTTTTCCAAGAAAAACAAATATCTGCTTAACCGACAAAAGTGATAATTAATGATTCATAATCCTTAATGGTTCTAAAAAACTCGCAGCGCCAATGTTGTGAAAGCGTGAGTGGTCAGGCGGTTATCTATTTACGTAAGACATACATATCTATTGCCTCAGACCACCACTTGGTCATGCGTTTTCTCAGATACAACGCAGCAACAGTTCTCTATAGAATATTCTCAGGTAATGACACCTATGCTTGTCTAGGGAACAGCTTATCGTCGTGGAGAAGTAATCCCATTGGTTAATTCAAACTTGTTGTTCTAATCATCCCAGCTCAGATTGGCTGACCACAGCTGCATGTTGTTTTACGGAGATACTCGATATGGCACTGGCATAGCTTCACCACACTATTATAGATTTAATATGTGATTTGCTACGTAAGATTGAACCCCGAATCACAAGGTGGATCTATATGGATCTAAATGATAAGGTTTCTTACGGACTGCGGGAGGTATACAGTACTGGTTCCAACCCGGAAAAGTGGGTGGTCTGCCACCACCATAAAAAAATCGACCATATATAACCTTAGATATGTTGAAAATGACGTAAATCACCACACAAACAAACAAACAAACAAATATGATATGGTGTTATGTTATGTGCATTTATTAAATGTTGGGAGTAGATCCCTGTACGTAACAAAAGTATGGTTAGTATTATACTAGACTAGCAGCATATATACATATACAGTTGATAACACCACTAAATTAGAATGGTTAACATGTAGTTTAATAATTTGTATAACGTGTAACGATGATTGTATGAGATAATTCGGTTGATGAACCGACGTCTAAAAGTATGTATCGTTAAAGCCTAAACCATCTGGACACCATAAGCCTTATGGGTGTAAACCATCTGGACACCATCTGGGTGAACCATTACGGTATAAGCTGGTGGAGACGGTCCCCTTACCTAGATAGATAGGTCCGGAAGTTGTTGAGGAACCCCCAGGACACGTGATTGGTACGTCATCTAACCTCACGGGGGGCCCATCATCTCAATAACCCTCACAGAAGGCTTTTGGTAAACATCATGTCTCAATGGAGACGCGCATCATACCACATTTATCAACGCTACCTGGAGACGCACATCATATCATCAACTAGTACATGTATCATCGCGTTATTTAATTTCAAAGTTATTAAATAAGAAACATACGACGTTTATATTTCGCGTCATGTTTAGACAGTACATTATATACTGTGTAACGTCTTATACGCTAATAAAACATTCATGTTTTCTCATCTATCTATTCGTTTGTTTTTCTTGATACTTGTATATATATTATATGCAGAGTAATTCTAAGAATTGCATTAAACACATTTACATACACTACTGGCATTGATTCTTTCCTGAAGTAGTTCTGTGACACTTGTTGCCTCATCTGTCGCATTACGTAACTTACAATCGAAGAAACTGTCAGTTTACGCAAATCATATTATTAATTAGGTATGTTTTGAGATAGTATATCTTTACAGAAACCACACTGCTTGAACAGCTGCAGCTCACTCAAATTCTGACACCGTACGCCCATTTGTCTTTACGAAATTCACATTGCACAGTCGGATGGTTTCTGAAAGAAGTGTAACAATGAGATATTTTACATTATTTAAAATTGTCCTAGCTGCAGGTCTATGTGGCATTATTTTATCTCTTTTTTAACGGTAAGTTGTGTTTATTAATTTTAATGAAGTAAATAATGGGTCAAAACTTAATACCATACGCTGCTTATAAAGCATTTCCCACTCCCCCACAGGGATAGTTTGGCGAATTTAATTATCCATGTTAGCACTTTAGCAGTTGTGGCTTTCACACGTAACGGTCATTTTAACGAAAAAAGCTAATACTTCTGATAATTTCGCTTATTTTTTCAATTTACATCTCTCTATTGAAAATTGAGAAATAATTAGGCAATGATGATTTCAACTTTAATATTGTAAATTATCCCCACTTAGATGGGGATGTTCTCATAGCAACTTTGTATGGGTTCGATGTTTCTCAACGTATTAGTTTTGTTATAGCTTGTAGTCGAGTTGAGGACTTTAATATTCCTAAACTTTATATATCTAAAAATCCACTCCCTCAAATTACAGCTACCATAAACTTCTAAAACACCTTTTCAATCATTGATTATATTATCGTAAAGCTAAACTACTTTTAAAATATAAAAATAATTTAAAAACTCTTCTGCGACAAGGACTATGACAACCTAACTATTGCTTTGACGTAAACTTTGTAAAATCCTTGGTCATGATCAATTTCATACACTCTTTATTTAACGTGCTAAAACTTTTATAAAAAGAGGTTATGATCCTATTATTTTGAAACTGCAGGTTTAGTGGTTGTCCCATTGATAGGTCGCCATTAGTGTTTCCTCTTTAATTGTGCAACCCTTTTTTGTTTGTGATGTCTTATTTGGCCTGTTATTCATCTTTAAAGTTGTTCTTTGTTTCTGTGTATGTTTTTGGTTGACTGTCGTCCTTGAATGCTACTTTTCCTGTTCGATTTTTATATCTATTTTAATAGTAAATGTATTATAGATAGCCTTACCATAGGCTTGGGTTGAGTTGCGTAGTTCTGGATCCTAACCCAGTACATGCTTTTTTATTAGTTTAAAGGGAATGTAGCGACACTGCCAAACAATCTATAGTATTGGAAGTTCTGAAAAAAATGGGAAAATGTGTAAGAAATATCAAAATCGGAAAATAAATAAAGACGATATGACCATTTGAAGGTTGTTCTTAAACTGATATGGCGTCATAGTACTAAATTACCATATTATGCCGTATTGGTAAATATCATTCAAAGCAAAGAAAATCACTGCAAATGAGTGCAAAATCCTTTACTAGCTGTATAATGCAATATAACACTTTAATTACTTATTTGTCATACCTTTGCTGTGATTTTTTCTCTATGAATAAGTTAATTAACATATTTATAAAAAGTCATATATGGTAATTGAAACCTGTGATTTTATAGTTCTTAAAATGGCGGCTTCCGTATCCATTTCAAAAGAACCAATTTTATCATTATTTTTTTGATAATTAGTTTACCACGTTTTCTCAGAACTCTCAATAATAAAGTTTGTTTGGCTGTATCACTGTATTTCCTTTAATAGTCAATGTAGAAAGTTACATAAGGAACTTCACATAGAGGTACAAATCGGGTCCACACCTAGCCATGGGGAAATTCTTAGTACTTGTTTTTAAATTATCAGGATTCACTCTCTTTCAATACTGCCTCAGTCTGTATAAGACTATCATTACCAGAGAGTTCGCAGCGTGGTCTATTAAGCATCGCCTTCACAGGTATTCTTAGCCACACATTCAGACGGTTTTGAAGCATATATATGTATTTTGGGTGTTCTGGCTCAAAGCTCTCGCTTTGCTCGAGTTTGATCCAGAAACACCCAAAATACATATATATGAAATGGTACCTACTTACTCAAGTTCGATTTTTTTAAATCTGAAAAACAAGTATGTACAAGAAATAAAATATGAAATGGTAGATATTTGTTTTCAGATTTTAAAAAATCAAACTTGAGTAAGTATCTACCCAAAAATACATAGATAATAAATCACCCAGGTGATTCAAGATAAGAATGTTCTAGATTTTGAGCTTTGATAAGGTTACGTGATTATTGTCACATGTGATAAGCGTCTATTTATATCAACCAATCGGTGAAGCTCATGTGATAAGTGTCTATTTATATCAACCAATCGGTGAAGATCATGTGATAAGTGTCTATTTATATTAACCAATCGGTGAAGTTGTTGGTCTTCCTGACGGGTATATAAGACAGTGAAACTACGGGTTAGTATCACTCTTGACATGGTGACATACCCTATGGGAATAGAGACCTGAAAGAGTAAGTATAAAACTAGGATTATTTTTCATGAAAGGTAGGTCCATTTAAATTTGTATTTTTTTTTTTTATATTTTCAGAAGGTTCTAGGTTGAATACAAAGGTGGTGGATCGTACTCATACACATTACTAAAACAATTTATGACACACTTTTTAGACTTTTTTGTAAGGTTGTCATTGCTTCCTTTCTTCCCTGCTCCACTAGTTCATTTTTTTGAACTTCACTAATTTCAAGTTTCTTTTGTTTGATATCCTGTTTCAAATTATAGTATCTTTCCAGTTCATCTAAAATCAACTTAAACTCTTGCTCAGATATTTGTGCATCACTCAACGCTTTTGATATTAACTGCTTTATGCTATTCGACTTAGCCTCTGCCAAAGTTTTTATTTCATGATGTTTTTGAGCTTTTGCATTAAGCTTGCGTCTGATAAAATTAATACAAACACCTGTAGCTCCACATAATATTGCTGCTATTTCCAAAGGTAACAAAACTGGAACAACAAATCCAACCCCAGCCATAATAACACCTGCAGATATCAAGGTAGTGTCAATTCCATCTGTAATTATATTAATACCACGTTTATATTTTTTATAAAGTGACTGACGTATATCTCGTTCTGTAATTAACTTTTTTTCAATTTATGAAATCTTTTGTAATCTATACTTTTGTCCGTCTTCCACTGGCAACTCAAGATATAAACTTGGTGCTGTCGGTTGCTTTGGCATTTTTTTTATTTATTAATAAAAAATTAAATTAATTCAATTAATAATGATGCCACCGTATTTACAGCGGTAGCGTTGGCAATCTTGCATACAAAGTTAACAATAGAACCAGCACCAATCTCTAAAGGATTGGATGTTATTTTGGCAGAATCAGTTGAACTTTGCTATTTGGTGTGCGACATCTGGATGTGGCATTGATTTCAACAACCATCTAAAAGCTGATGCACTGGTTGGTTCGTTATTTCGATTTCATGTCTACTACCAAGTCAGAAGAATATTATTTGAGATGAGTGTAGCAATGCCGCAAGACTCAAATTGGAATGCGTTTAATAACACATATAACCGAAACGCATACGAGAGAATAAGCAAGGAGTTTAATGTTGACTTAAATTTGGACTGGAGACAGAAACAAAGCTATAATGATGGGCTAGGAACAATTTATAATTACTGGACAAATATTGGTTATCATCCTTTGATAAATACTGTATACGACAACAAAACGATGAGTTTCACAGTCTATGAGAGTGATAAAACATATCACATTGATTACATTGCACAAGGATCTGAGGCTGACAATAGTTGGTCTACTTTTATACTAGATTGTTCATCTGGATTTACAAGAGCTGAAGTAGAAAAAATCAATGACAGCATAAGAACATACTGCTGGGCAATCCTTGGCTCACAATCACAAACAAGAACAGATATACTTGGAACTGGGACAGCATTTGATGCACAGAAACAATTTTTAGCAAATGTAGAGGACGCAATAAATAGCCCCATCGACTTGCCCAGTCAAATTTCAAGATATGAAACCACCCTAAAATATGCAAGAAGTAAAGTAAATTTTGTCTATGGAAGTGGATTGTACATGTCTCCGAGTGACATGGAATTAAGAATTGGAATAATACAAGATCACAATAATGAAATTGTAATAGCAACCGATGCACAAGCATTAGGATTGAATAATGATGTAAATGTAAAACCAGTGCCACCAAAAAATATTCAACCAATTCAAGGCACCACAACAAAGACTTTTTTACCGGAACATACTGACTTTGATTAATCAATACATAAAACTGTGGAGCATAACCCACCAGAAATACAAAAAATAGCGATTGAACACGAAGATAACAAAACAACTATAATTGTTGGTACTATAGTAATAGGTCTTGCTGCATTACTTATTTACGAGATTTACTGAACCACTCTTTGGCTGCCACATACAACAACCCGGAAACAAACACAAGCAAAGCTCATAAATTGTTACCAAGCCAATTAATAACATTACCTGTTGCAGATAAAAGCCATGATACTATTGCACCAATAACTCCTGGAAGTGCTGCAGCAGCTTTACCAGCTAGGTTGGCAAGAAGTTTACCAAGATTAAGTAGTTGTTTTTTTATCCAGTCTTTTACACTTGATGGATCAGGCTTTGGAGTTGGAACAGGTGCAGTCCCTCCTCCCTTTGTAGGAATAATAACCTCAACTAATACCCCAATAATCATACCAAACGCAGTTAAAATACTAAAAATAGTAATACCTTGCTCCCTAAACAAGGTTTTGATCCTCTCACCAAGAGTTATCTCCTCGTTTAACATTTTGTTTATTGTCTCTTTTATTCTGCTTACTTGGTTACGGAAATCTTCTCTGTTTTCATTGATAGCATCCATTCTTGTCCCTCTCTCAACTTCAAGGTCTTTGATGCGGTCGCTAATTCTCTTTATCTGGAATTCATCATCGTCAGTCTTAGCTTGTTCTAACTTTTGTTTTTCTCTTGTTATGTCTTTATCAAGTTGTGTGAGTTTTGCTAAGTTATTGGTGAGTTCTTCCTTGACAGTTGTCATCGCTTTTACTATTCCATCCATTTCACGCTTGTCTATATTTGTTTGTGTTGAAACATCAGGACGCTCATCCACCTCCCAGTCATAAAGAGCACTTTCCATTGACTGTGCTGTGTTATCAATAATATGAGAAAAATCTTGTAATGAAATAGCATCCACATTATCTGGTAAATCATTTCTTGTGCTCTCCAACGCTTGCCGAGCTTTTTGTGATAATTTTGTTTTACTGTCATACTCCGGCAAATTCAAAAATTGTCTTACCGCCTTTGTTCCCCCAGAGCCAACAATCCTGTTATATTCAATTACCAAAGAACCAAGAGCAAGAAATGTAAAAGAACCTTGCTTGGAAGTTATTCTTATTTCTTTATCACCAAACAACCGCCAGTATAATGTTTTATCATCAGATGATACTTTAAACTGGTCATAATCCATTTTATCCGGCGCCATTTTATATCGTTTACCTATTTCATCATTAAAGGATTTTACAAGATTTTTTTTGTGTGCTTCAAGTTGGGATTCTTTCAGCCTTCCACCAAGTTCAGCAAGATGATCGCTTTGATTAAGAAGACTTCTTAGAACAGGCTCATCAGGCACCATTGGTAAATCATCATCATCAAAATATTCATCATAATCATATGGATCGTACGTAGGATTGTCAAACTCAAATCCTCCTTCAGCCATTGTTTATTTTATTTAATTTTAAAAAATATATTTAAAAAATAAAAACAATGTCGGCTTACGGAAACAAACTCAACCCTCATAGAAATCTAAGAGAACCTCATGGTGCCAAGGGCATCCGCACAAGTGTAGTAATAACTAATAATCCATCAACAATAGACCAAAACCAGCAACTGCTTGTAAGATTTCCCAATCTAAGTACTAATGATGTGATAGTTCCACGTACTGCTCGTCTTGCCTTTGAAATAGAACTTAAAAGCAGAACAGACGTCAACGCTACTCTATACCAGAATCTGGCTAGAGCAATTGTGAAAAAAATGACAATAAGAATAAGTGGCAATGAAGTCATGTCAATAGATGACAGTGATATATATCATTGTTATGTAGATTTATGGAAAAGCCCTACCGAACGATTAAACACAGCTTAACAAGGTATTGGTAAAGCAAACATGTTAAAACATAGAGTCGGTGCAGATGACACCAAAGATGAATCTATAGCAGCAGCTTTTGGAAATAGATATGAAGTTTGTGAAGCACTCATCTTCCTATTGAATAATAATTTCGTCAGGTATGGAACCACCGTTTATAGACAAATTGTTGGTATCCCTATGGGTACGAACTGTGTACCACTTGTCGCAGATTTGTTCTTACTTTGCTATGAAAGGGATTTCATGTTAAGTCTTTCACCAGATACCCAGGCAGATGTTATTGAAGCCTTTAATGATACCTCTCGGTATCTGGATGACATATTGAACATTGACAACCCTTTCTTTCCAACTATGGTTAATTATATTTATCCTAAAGAACTTCAGCTTAACAAAGCTAATATATCTGATAATAACGCTTCTTTTCTTGATTTAGACCTCTCGATTGAAAATGGTAAAATAATTAGCAAAATCTATGAAAAGAGAGATGATTTTAATTTTGACATTGTTAATTATCCTCACTTGGATGGGGATGTTCCCCGAGCAACTTCTTATGGGGTATATGTGTCTCAACTTATTCGTTTTTCTAGAGCTTGTACTCGAGTTGAGGACTTCAATATTCGTAATCTTTGTATAACTAAAAAGTTACTCAATCAGGGTTACCGTTACCATAAACTTCGTAAAACCTTTGCAAAATTTTATTATCGTAACCCTGATCTTCTTTCCAAATATAAAAGTAATTTAAGGACTCTTCTGCGACAAGGACTATCACAACCTGACTTCTATGGTGATGTGATTTATAAATTCGTAAGATTCTAGGTCATGATCACTTTCATACTATCTTTGTTAAACTTGTTAAAAAGTTTATCAAAAGAGGTTATGACCCTATCATTTTGCAATGTACTGCATACTTGGTGGTGGACCCTTTTACAGTTTGCCACTATGCTTTCCTCTTTAATTGTACTATGACCAGACAGGCTGTGGACCCTATAATGACGCCTACCTAAAGCCCATTGGGAAGGTGGCGTTTGATGTTTGTCCATGATCTTTCTTGTCGTGCCCTTAATGGTTTATTCTCTTACTGCTCTGGATTCGTCATTGAGTACCTTCATTGTGGCTTTCTAGGCTATTGTTTTTTTTTGTATTATATTTACACGAGCATATTTGTGTTTTACTTATATTGCCTATTGATGCTGCCTTGTTGGTTAGAGATTAGATCATGGCGGGGATTTCTTTATTTACACTGTCCTGTTTTAATGGGATGACAGTAGGGTAAGTGTGAGGTTTGGTGCACCCTAGAACCGGTTTAAACCCCCAGTGGCCTACTTTGCCACTGACCGTTCCAAGGCGGTAGCCCTATTGTCAACCCTTTTTGTGTTTGTGATGTCGTTTGCATTTATTATTGCTTTTGCTTTCTTGTTTGTCTGTTTGCGTGTCTGTTTCTGTGTTTTGTGGTTTACTGTCCTCCTTGAATGCTACTTTCCCTGTCCGATCTTTTTATATTTCTTTTGTATTCCACTGGACTTTGAAATGTTAGAAAGTCATATTCCATTTTATCAAGAGGGGCTTGGTGATAGGTAAAATATGAATTAACGTTTAACGATTATAACAAAGTTATCAAAAGCAGTGATGCTGATGCATCTTATGTAATAAAAACTATCTGCTTGGAATTTGATATGGTTAGTGATGTTGAATTATCCAGACAAATAAGACAGCAAATCAATGGTAAGATAGTATTTATGTATGATCGTATCTTGCGACATAAAAACATAATAGCAAACAAATCTGAAACCCGTTGGAACATCAACATTATTGTGCCAGCACATGGCATGAAAGGTATTTTAATACTGTTTGAAGACCCAGAAAGAACAAGCACAGAAACCTATTACAACCCAATGATTGAAAAGGTTGAAATGACAATAGAGGGAGTACCAAATCAGTTGTATAGTCAGGGCATGAAGGCATATCAACATTGGAATGAAATCAACAAATACTTTGCCTTGACCTCAAAAAGAAACAAATAGACAGAAATAGCAGCGAGGGACTTAAACTTTACCAATGTTTCTCTTGAGACCTATTTAACAAAATCATATGCTTTGTGGCTTGACCTTAGAACATGTGATGACAATTTATTATACGGCAGTGGAAGAAAAATAGAAATCTGCAGTGAAGGCATAACGATAATAATAAATAAAAAAGCAGATGCAGATCAACCTTTAAATATTTATCTATATATAATACAAGATGCACAAATCAATTTCGAAGATAGAAGATTCAAAGAAACACGATACTAAATATCCTAAATATCCCCACAGTGCCATTATCTGTGGTCAGCCAGGCTGCGGCAAAACAGAGTTTGTTCTTGACATACTTGAACAAGAGTATGTTGGAGTTTTTGAACATATAATTATATTGTGTCCAACCATAGAGTGGAACGAGGCTTATAAAAATAGATCCTGGATAGGTGATGTAAGACACCCGAGAGATAAAAAAATAACAATTGTCAATCCCGTTAGCAACGGCAAAGAAATGCTACAAGAACTGTTGCGTTTATTTTTCAAACAATATGCTGGCAAGCCCACACTATACATCATTGATGATTGCTCCGCCACAAAATAATTAACAAAGAAAAAGGATATGTTATCAGAGTTGGCATTCTCTGGTCGCCACGACAAACAATCAGTGTGGGTAATTTCGCAGAGATATAATTCTGTATTGAAAGATTTGAGGGAGCAAGCAAAATGGTTGTGTATGTTTTACACTAAGGACAGAGATAGTTATGAAAATTGTTTGAGAGAAAATGATGTTATTCCGACGTTGGAGGAGAGAACCAGAATAAGAAAAGCTTTAGCAAAGACTAAATATTCCAAGTTAATTTTGAGGACTGACCAACAAACTGGTTATTGGGTTGAATAATTTTTAACAGCAATGCTATTTTTTTAACAGCATTGCTTTGATGCTAATAGTAATACTAACAGCAAAGTAGCAATACTCACATGAAAATATAATGGAAATATCAAAAAATATAGTAATGCTTATAGCAGTGCTCATTGCTCATAGCAAATAGCAATGTTAATAGCAATGCTTACAGCAAATTAACAATGCTAATAAAAAAAATAGCAATATTAATAACAATGCTATTAACAATACTAACAATAACTAGTTGCATGAATATCGCAGCTGGTTGTTTTGTGTTTTATATTTATTTCAATATAAAAAATAAAATTATTAATATAAAAATGAATGCGGAAGAACTATAACAAGATATATCGGAAGGTTTCACAGAACGTGATGAATCAAAGCTACACGAAACAAAAAAAGAAAGATTATCAGCCATAGTGGCTGGCGGCGGTAGCCGTCAATATTTGGGTAAATACATACAACTCACGAATATAGATGGCATGCCACCGGATGAAATTAACAAACTTTACTGCAGATATGAAGCAAGGCTTGGGGAAATATTTTAATGTAACCAATCCACCAAAGCTGATAGAAGATTTGGAGGAAGACCCATTTATTAATCATGCTTTGACAAGTGCTTGTTGTGAGTTGTATTGCAGGTATGGAATGTGCTTAGCACCATTTACAGCAATACTGACAACTGTTACACATATTGATTTTAATAAAAATGAAAATATAGATAATATAAATGATGGAGAACCAAGATAGTAAAGTTATACCTGCACAAAAAGTAAAAAATCCAAAAAGAATAGAAGCTGGAAAAAAGGAGCAGCGGCAAGAAAGGCAAAGCGTTTGGTAGAGCAAGATGCAGAGCAAGATGCTGCAGATCAAAATGCTGCAAAGCAAGATGAAAATAAAATAACGAAAATAACAATAGATGAAGAGGAACCAGAAATCAAAACAAACGTATACAAAAATTATATTCCACCGTGTCTGGTTTTATTAGTAGGCATTGTTGGGTTGGGTTTGTATATTTATAACAAGAAATTTGCTACACAACCTGTGCAACCTGTGGCTGTTCGTGTTGCACCAAAAGACCCGTTTGATTGTTTTTAATAATTTATTTAAAAAAAATATATAAAAAATAATATAAAAAAAACATGGCAACAAGTATTGACGGAAAACAAATTGTAAATATGATGTATCACGCTGGAGTGGAAACACTTTTAACTGTTGGATATTCTGAGATTGGCAGAAAACTACTAAAAAGACCAGCCCCTAAAGAGGATTTTAATACGGTAGATGTTGGGATGCTGTCTGTGGATATAATGTTAGCAATGGCTACAAAGGATATGCTGATTAAGCAAGGTATTATTCCTGCGGATATTATGAAATAATTTTAAAAAATATATATATAAAAACAAAATGGCAATTGCAGTAGCAATGATGATCGGTGGCGCATTAACAAATGCATTGGCATTTAGCGGTTCAAATTATTTCTTTTCAAAAATGGGAAGTCATTCAGATGAGGAAAGACAAAGACATGACAAAGCAGTGGAACAATTGGAAGCAGCACAAGTGGAGTGGAATAAAAAAAGAACAGAGAGATTAGATTTTATTAATAAGCAACTGCAAAAAGAGCATCATGCAGAGCAGACTTTTGATGATGTAGACCAGGCCATGAAACAGTATTATTATACAACTGGCAAACATTTGCTTTTGGAACCGGAGCCCAAGTTGAGTGATTTTTATACACCATCTCCGGATCAACAGAATAGAGAAATTACGTTTATTGTGGTGGGCATGGCTGCAACTGGATTTGTGGCGTATAAATGTTCATAAAAAAAAGTTTAAAACTATAATTACTTTGAAATAACCTTTAGAAAGACTAAGTCATATGCATGATACCTATTTTTGTTTTGTTGTTTTTACATGGTTTCAATCCCAGTGGTCGAATATAATATGGTGGTTTAGCACTCTTCTCTATTTTATCTTTGATGACCAGGCGCCCATACTTCACCGTTGTCTAATAATGTCAATACCATGGATGGACCATATTCAGTATCCACTTTTTTGTATCTGCAATAGTGACAAACCCGCGCCAAAGAAAATAATTAGACCCAGGTTTGATGTTTCTGCTAAAAATGGAGTGCATCAAGCTGATTTGTTATTTCTGCCGCATGATACTTTGGGCCGTGGCCGCAAGACATATAAATATGCATTGACTGTGGTTGATATTGCGAGTAGATACAAAGAAGCAGAGCCACTGACTTCCAAGGATAGCAAAGAAGTTGCTAAAGCATTTGAAATATCCAAAATTATTACAAGTGGATCCAGGCAGAGAATTTATGGGTGCAGTATCGCAGTTGATGGCAAAACATAATGTAAATATCAGACGGGGCAGAACAGAAATACACAGAGACCAAGCTATAGTGGAAAGATTTAACAGAACATTAGCTGAAAGATTGTTTGGTTATCAGTATGCTAAGGAAATAGATTCCCAAAAACGCAACAGGGAGTGGGTAAAGAGATTACCAGAAGTTGTTAAAGCAATAAATGCGGTGACAAAAAAGCCTCCTCCTGTTGAAACAAAAATATTAAAAGGTGATCCTATCTGTATGAATGCAAGTGTAAGATATTTATATCAAACCGGAGAACAAGAAGGTGGAAGACGCAGAGCAACTGATCGAATGTGGAGTGTAGATATTCACAAGATTAAAAGTTATATGGTGACGCAAGGTATAAGAGTTTATTATTTGAAATTATCAGCGCCACAAAGAGGATTTGTCAAAGAAGAATAACTTATTGTTCCTGCTGATACCCAAATTCATAATTTTTTACAGAAACCATGCGCATCAGTTGTAATTCCATCTTCTCGAATGTATCTTTTAGTGTAAAATGGTGACAGTGTTACTTTGTTTACTGTTATGCCGTATATTTGATGTTTTATTGATCGCATCATATTCATTTCATGTGTAAACCTTTTCTTATCGAATAGTGCTTCTTTGTAGTTTTCAAAGTTTATATGTTTTTGAACTACATAAGTTTTTACACCCTTTGCTTTTTTAATGAGTTGTTCATCCGCTCTCAAAATAGAATATAGTTTGGGTCTTAATCCAACATACTCAGCTATAGCAACACCAGCACATTCATCTTTCATTTTACCTAATACTTTTTTATTTGTATCATCGTGCATTGGATGGTTTTGCGGATAATCACTTAAGTCATATTCATCTTTCATTTCAACCATATCTTTGTATGCATCTTCTGTTTTGATGTCTACTAATAAACTATCAGTATCTGTGTATAATAAAGTACAGTCAGATCCATACCTTTTTTTCAAAGTATTATAATACCAATCATACATCATGTACTTTGATAAATCTAATACTGCCATTCCAACATAAATTGGTTTGTTTAATGTTAATTTTGTTATGTTTACATGTATTGCTGACAATTCATCTGAAAACTTTATACGCCTGTTAAAGTTGGGTTTGGATAGTATTTGTCTTATCTTTTCATTTTCGGAGCTGTCAGTTCCGACTAGTTTTATATCAGTTCGCTTGCGTAAATTTTCCATTGTTTTACCAAACACAGAGTTGTTCATAAGTTTGTAAAAATCTTTTTCAAATTGTGATTTAGCTTTTTTCCTAAGTTCTGTGTTTAAATAAATATATGATTTCATCCATGGTTTTTCATTAAATTCCAATACTCTGTGTATTTTTTTTAGTTTCATGCCCAAAGATAAATACAGTTCCAGGTTTTTGTGATGTATCACATATTTTTCTTTGTCCATAAGATTTGGGACTAGTTGTTCTGAATTTATCATGCTATTATTTTCTAACAGATCTGTCTGGTATTCAGACAACCATTCTTTTTTCACTGCTAATCTTTCCGGTGCAAGTGGATAGTCATTATGAGATTCATGGAGTTCTTTAGGATATTCCAAATCAACTTCTAGAAAATATCCTTTTCCTTTTTTTGGCTTTGGCAACGTTTCTGTTTCCACCCACTTAAAGCCAGAATATGGAAGTGGCTGACTCATTGCCCACCCATATAAGTTATTAGCATCATAATCCATTAAAAAGTTGTTTTCCTCGTTAGGGTTATAAACGTGTGGATTCTTTGCTTTTGCATATCGTTTTGATACCATACTAATTCCACCACGCATACATTTTTCTACAAACAAGTGCATGTCAATGTCTGTTAAAAGTTCTAAATCTATTTTAGAATGTTTAAGTAAAGCATCCCAAGATAATCCAGGTGCTGTGTAGTAATGCAAAGGATCGAGTTTATATGCATTCATGCATGTTTTTCTGAAAGTTTGAAATACATCTGCTAACAAAGTTACATCCGTTTTTAGATATAAATCATGCATTATATTATGTATTTTTTGCATTATAAGATGACTATCATATCCTTTGAGGTTGTGAAATATAACAGGTATAGGTGTTTTGTTTGGTTTTATTTTCAGCTTAAGGTTGCAGTTTTTATGTGCTGCACCTCTGTATTCTCCTGTAAAATGACAGTGGTCTCTTACTTTACAGTTTTTGCATTCCTTACCTATTTCATTCTCGCATATCCAACAGTGTGTTGCTTTTTCATAATCTTCCTCATTTTGTTGTGTCATGATTAATGGTTTTGGGTGAGCAAATATATTATTAATGTTGCTCTTCTCACATTCTAAGTGATTTAAAAACTTTTCAACAACATCTTCACCTCTGTAAATAACAGGTTCTTCAGCTTTGCCATCATATCTGACAACCTGGTATCCAAAACCACAAGCTTCGTGTACATTTTGAATTTCAGATTTCTTTCCAATTTTGATTGATTGCGGTTTGATTATACTCTCAAAATCAGCATATATTGCATAAGGCACAGGCATCTGATTTTGAGGATTTTTAAATTGTGTGTGATATTTACCTTTTTGCGGCATTTCTATTCTGCAAGAAATTTTGTTGATACCATCACAGTCTTCTCTGTGTTTGGTAAGTAGATCTTATCTTGAAAAGCCGTAAAGACAACGATCGCAGAAATAAGTTTTACCGTGATGTTTGTTTTGATCGTAAAGTATTCTATTTAGATTTTTAATTCAGCAATAGTGATATTTTGTTGTTATTGTTTTTGGTTCGTTGGAATAATCATCAGGGTTATAATTGTCATCTATAATTCCTTCTTCATTATTTGGATCATCTTCATCTTCATTTTCTAAATCAACCTCAACGTCTTCAGAAATTAAAAGCAAGTTAATTCTTTTTATTTCTTGCGGTTGCTCTGATATTCTATATGGAAATACAGATACCCTTTTTCCTGTACATCCGTAAACATTAATAGCAAGGTTGTTTTGTTTTTCTACTTTTGAAATTTGTGAAATTGGAGTGGGAAAGTCAATGTTATCTTTCTTCAAGAGCTCTATACTAGGATTCTTTTTAGCTGGATTTAAAGCTGAATTTATTGCATGAAACAAATATTGATCATCGTCGTTTTTTACATTTATAATTGCTTTCTTATCAGCTACTGCTTTGGGTAAAAGAATATATGAAGAACCTTTTAATGGTTCGTATTTTGCTATATTTAAGTAAAACTTAACACAGTGATCAATTTCCAATCCAGATGCTGTATTTGTAAATCTGTCTAAGCTTTCTTGTATAAATGCAGATGACTCATCGTAAAACTCATTTATTTTTTCAGAGCTCAAGATGGCATTTTGTTCACTGCGTAACACTGCTGTGGTATATTTTTTGTTAGCGCCGTCGTCTTTAAATAAATCTACAGTGAGACCAAATTGAAACTTTAATCCATTCGTCTTTTTTAGCTCTTTGATAATGTGTTCTGTAATAATGGATTTTTTATCATGAAATAGTTTTTGAGGGTCTTTATATTTTTCAACAGACATCTCGTATGCTTTTAATAAACCACCCATTGGTTTGTCAACTAGTTTTAATTCTGGGATACTTTTTTTAGATTTTCTATCATTAAACTCTTTCAGTTCATTTATAACATTTTCCTGTAATTTAGCATATTTCTGCTTTTGTTCATTTATAACATTTTCTTGTAATTTATCATATTTCTGCTTTTCTCGTTTACGTTGTTTTTTAGCACGTCGTCTTTTGAGTAAATTTTCTAATGTTTGAGATTTAACCTCTTTTGGAGTTTCCTTTGGAACTTCTTTAAGAGGTTTTAATGCATTTATACCGTTAGATAGTGTTTGCCTATCTATTTCACCTGCTTCAAATAGGTGTATTAATTTTTTCTATAATCTCTTCAGTCTTCATTATTTCTTTTTGATATATTTATATATTTTTTTTTATTTAATATAAATAAATATATCAAAAAGAAAAAATGGAAATCAATGTTTGCAAATTTCTTAAAATTGGATTACACAATCCGTGTAAAAATAAGCCTACAAAAGATTCTAATTATTGCAGTTTGCATAAGTATAGATTAAAAACAAGTCATGTATTGACGTGCTCAATATGTAAAAAAAGGCACAAGAGCAAAAAATAAAATTTGTGCTGATTGTGGTGGAGTTTCAGTCAGAATAATGGCAAGTTATATGAAATTTAAAGATTATAATGCTGAGTGCTTAAAATTTAGACGTATTACTGTTTAAACATATTTTAGTAAAAAAAATTATATTACAAAAAAAAATATGTTGTAATTTTGATAACTATAAAAAAATTTAGACTTGCAATCTTCACTACCCCTATTTTAAAAAAGTTTTAATAAATCAAGTAAATCACCATTTAATGGTGATTTACTTATTTATGTATTTTGGGTGTTTCTGGATCAAACTCAAGCAAAGCGAGAGCTTTGAGCCAGAACACCCAAAATACATATATATATAAAGGTATAATCAGACAGAACAGAACAAATACAAGCAATGTTTAACACATGAATATTCCGCCAAGTTGCTTAATGGGCAGTGCTATGGCCGTTCAGCCCGGTGTGAGAATAACCGTTGGTGGGTATCATTTCATGTAATGTTGAGCATTAAGAGCTACTGTTACAAGAAGACCCCGTTGAGATTGACTGAATGCACAGTTAAAACAATCACACACAGACACGCACGCACGCTCGCACGCACACACACACACACAAACACGAGCAGAACTCGACTTTATGTTAACTTAACATTGTTTAGTGTAACATGCTAATAAATGTCATTAGAGAAATATTGTGTTTTAACAGATTCAAAAAGGAAACAAATACAAACAGTGCTGACTTTTTTATCACGGCAAATGTTTGCTTAGTATAGGTTAGGTGCCATATTAGAGTGTGTTCGGAAAATAAGACGCATAATACAAAACCTTGCATTTTTCTAATTTGTTAAAGCTCGTCTAATACGTCTGTATGTTTAGCAATTAACCATGTAATTGCTTTACATGCTGTTGGCTCATCTTCTTTAGTAGCATCACATGCTTATACAACTATTAACGCAGTTTTCTATTATTCTTTTGAAAATAGTGTACGATCTAGTCGAAACTAAATATTTTACATATCTCTAAGTGTTGAGCAACATTCTAAATAACAACTATGTTTGATTTATCAATCGAGTATACAAGTGTGATTATAACGAAGTGTTAGAAATACGCATAGAAATGTGCACAGTCTCCCACAAGGTACATGAAATCAAAAAGTATTTTCCCCATTGACTTCAATGATAACATGTGACAAAGTAATAATTTGCTGCAACTTCAAATTATGTGCGGATAATGCAGCAGTGTAATTTTCATTTAAAAAACAGCTCTCCACTTGAAAAATAACCAGAAAAGTTGGGGTCATATGTCTTGTAAGAAAGTTTTTGTTTGTTAACTTAACAGGTCAAGGGTACAACAACAAAGTCGAATAACGATGGGTTATTTTCCCTTACTTATAATGTCCCTTATAAGGGGGATTTCTTTTTATAATAGGAACTACATTCGACTACCCTTCAGTGGTTTATATGCAATTGGTTTTGGTAAACTTATAAGAGAAGAAAACTGGTTCAGATGTATCTTTAATAAGGATGATTTGTTGTCATTTTCATAACGTGCTTAAAAACACATGTGAAATACCTAATTTATGCAAATCGAGCAATTATATTCCAAGATATGGACAAATACAATACCAATGACAACAATCTTAAATCTACAAAAGTCGGAGTTCTTTTCCCACTTTTGCACTGAATTGTAATATATTCGTTATTACGGTTACAAATCGGAGGTTTATATGCAATTGGTGTTGGTAAACCACAAAGCAATAATTCGGTAGGTTGCTCGTGTATGTTCTCAGCGTGACGTATCGTGCCAAACGTGTCCTCGTCTAAACCCATCCTGTGCTGCTTTAAGTAAAAAAGATGCATGGCAAGGTTGTCTACCTGAAGATCGCCGTGTTGTTTTAGCGATATGTCACGTCAATGGGGTGTGAATATACCCATTATACTATCGCTTAAGCCGGTGCTAGATGCGTGAGAGGTGTTGCATCTTATAATTACCTCTCATGAACAAACTCAACAAAACCTAGTCTACTAGTCTACTATGCGCTCTTGTTGTCACGCCCACGATAGTGGGTAGAGAGACATACCAGTCACTTTTCCGGCGGCTGTGTCCGTATTTTAAATCAACTATGTCTTAACATTCGCTGGTCGAATATTTCTGAAACATTGTCAGGTGCTTTTTTGGGTCAAGGGACATCATTACCAAAATTAAGGGCAATGTCATATTGTGCGTTATTTTCCCAAAACTTAACCCTGTTTAGGTAACTTAACCCCGGTAATGTAACTTAATCTTGGTTAGGTAACTTAACATCAGTTAAGACTATGTGATTGCCTCATATTCTTTGTTTGATACTTGGTCATATGTATTTTTGGCATTGGTGGACATCACTGAACAACAAAAATTATCAAGGTAAAGGTCATTTTTGTTTATTTTCCCCAGACTTAACCTTGGTTAGGTAATTGAACCTCAGTTAACTTTATGTGAGTGCATCACTTTATGTCTTTGATACTTGGTCGTATGTATTGTTAGCATTGGTGAAAATCGCCGAACGACAAAAAATACCAAGGTCAAGGTCATGTTTTGGGTTAGTTACCCTAACATCAGTTTGGGTTGTTAAGTTAAGTTCAGTTAATTTTTTCTGATAACTTCAATTTCTTTGTTTGATACTTGGTCATATGTATATTTGGCATTGGTGGACATCATTGAATGACAAAAGTTACCATGGTCAAGGTCATATGTTGTGTTATTCTCCCCAAACTCAACCTTAGTTAGGTGACTTAACCATGGTTAGGTAACATAACCTCAGTTAACTTCATGTCGTTTCCTCACTTTATGTCTTTGTTGGCATTGGTGGACATCGCTATGAACGACAAAAAATACCAAGGTCAAGGTCATATTTTGCGTTATTCTCCCAAAACTACACCCTAGTCAGACCACTTAACCTCAGCAACTTAGCTTCTTATGATTACGTAATAGATAGAGTATGGTTTCATTGAATTGGTTCATTTAAACATCGAGATGGGCGTAGCACAGGTGTAAATCAGGTGTAAATCGTTTAATAACTGAAATAGAGCTGAAATGGACATGCTACAAAACAAATAGAGTATGGTTTCATTGAGTTGGTTAATTTAAACACCTCGATGGGCTATGCCCATCTCGATGTTTAAATGAACCAACTCAATGAAACCATACTCTATCTATTACTTGTCTTTGGTTGACATCATTTAGCACAAATTTAATAATATATTTCATATGCGGTTTGCAGCCAGCGGTGGACGAGACACCCTCAGACCGAGGTATTTTTTGTGTTTGTTGCTTCCAAGGGATCACCTTTTCAGTATTTATTGACAATCTCACTAGCGTTTTGCTTAGTGCTGCGTGGCGGCCGTAAAAAGTCGCCCCGACTACAAATCAGTGGTATTATTATTATTTACTGGACCTTTGAGATCATCAATCCCATTCTGTGGCAAAACCTTGATTTTTAAGAGAAAAGCGAAAAATGATGACATTTTTAACTTTAAACATCTTTTTTTTCAATTTGTTACTTTGAAAATAAACATAAATTATTATAATCCCATTTTGCTATTTAGTGTGAATCTTTTAAATGTATTCTCATCAAAATCACTGAATAATTGAGCGAGCAGATAAAAGAAAACGTTAAGGTGCCACGTGATATTTTGGTTATATTTTATAGACTCTACTGATATTTTATCTTCACATATTTGTGACATATTTAATTCCATTTTGAACAGTGTTTTTTTTCTACAGAAAAATGGACAGAGGGCGTCATGATACTTTAGATAAAAACGGAGATAATCAAAGTACCGAAATGAGTACTGAGAGTATGTTGAACTATGATTTGTGCATCCATGTAGTGGAAGGTTTCTTTCCAATCACGCATGACATGGATGGACTGAAAATGTGTCAACTCTTCTTAATTACAATACATCAGTGCATGTAATAATAAATCAATGCATTGTTTAATGTATCTGGAACTAAGGCGATTAAAACAAAATAAGGTAAGGTATATACAGGATTAAAGAAGGGAACAAAAGGAATGTTTGGTTATAATGAAAATTAATCTTCGAAACGCTTCATCATCTTCACAGGTGTTAAAGTGTATCTAAAAACATCACCAGTCATCACCTATCAAAGTTTGAGTCATTAGAAATGAATATAGCGTCAAAAAGGTCAAGACAGCTAATTTTTCCAATTCAAGGAGAGGTAATTCATAGACCAACATAGCTGAATTAAAATAGGAAACAACCTTGCATTGATATCGACCTATTATGCAAGTATGATTAAAATCAAATGAACACGAGTGTAGTCAGTAGTCAGAGTGTAGGTGAAAAACAGCCATATTCCCCGCTGCACAAAGATTTATAATATACAAATTTAAACATGGAATGTCACTGTAAAATGACAAATTCTCCCTGAAGCTTCCGTGTTCCAAAAAGTGTGACCTTCAACTAAAAGAACTTATGTTTTACATACAACTTGTAGTATAGACATACAGACTACACATATACAAAACATAACTTATAAATCTTTGTGCTCATTTGATTTTAAACTCACAACTCGGAGTATCCCTGGTCTCAGGACACCGTTCTTATTTATTCTCACAACTCGGAATACCACTGGTCTCGGGATACCGTTGTAGTTCATTCTCACAACTCGGAGTACCACTGTTTTCGGGATACCGTTGTGATTTAATCTCACAACTCGGAGTAAACATGATGTTCATACACAATTATGTCGATGTTATATTTTTCAACCATGTATGTGAACGCTACTGAGAATTTCACGATTCATATCATTAATTGTAATTTTTACGTGGATCTTTTTTTTAAGTCGGCAAATCGTTTGTTGACAATAATCACCAAAGTCACGGTAAATTTCGTTTACTACCTTAGGCCTAAACAAAAAGTATTGTGTTTCCTGTCACTCAACCGAATCGCCGTTTTTAACCTCGACACAACAACTTTTACCCCTTCATTTTTGTGTTGCTTTGTTGTGTTTTGGCCTTAACAGAATATAATTCAATCAGTTTTGCATGTAATTTGAAAATTTTGTAATAAAAGGTAACATATTTGTGTTTAGATCTACTCTTGTTGTGTAATGTATATCTCTCAATGCTACAGTCATACTTTCGAGACCCGCTTGTTACGCGTTTGCACATTGAATAATGTTTGACAGCTACTCACTAACGCGCGGCAGGACTGTGGTTCTACGAGTTTGTTTCAAAACAGATGAGGTCTACCGCTACCTCTATCAAATTGACGCATAGATAAAAGTCGTAAACATCTTTAAAAAATCCCCCACTCTCCACACACACACACACACACACACACACACAAAATTTGCTTTCCGACTTAAGTCTAAAAGGGAGTACATCAGGGCCCTGTTTTATGAAACAACTTACGATAATTTTGATCATAAGTCAAAATCAAATACCATCTACCATTTTCGTTAAAAGCATTTGAAGCAAGCAATAAAGGGTGGAAATATTGCATAAACAATATATGTGTTAGATAGGTTAAAGAATATTGTTTTATCTGTTTAACTTAACATATAGCGAAACATTTAATAATTTGATTTACGATCAAAATTATCGTAAGATCTTTCATAAAACGGGCCCCAGGCCTTTAATGGGGGTCTAAAGGTGTCAGATTTAAAATTGACAAATATTAATATTTTATTCTACATGACCAAAACATAATGAGCCTATAAAATCTTTTATTTGCAAAGAAATTCATTCTGCACAGTAATACGTGCTATCCTGGGTGACGCACAAGGGTTAAATTTAGCATATTACGTGCGAGTCCACCCTAGCTATATGGTGTTCTGAAACTTTAGACATTTACAAAATGGTTCTAGCTTCACATTTTGATTGATAGTGTTTTATATCTTGAACTGGAACAATTTTATAATTTTAGCTGTTTCTAGAAAAATTCTGATGTACCCCTTTTAAGACCATTGGGCATGAATTAAACAAATTATTTTGCATAAAAAAAATATAATTAGAATAAAAAAAATTGGGTTCTGCTCAGATTCGAAACCATCCCGTTCGCTTTATAATCCATAATTTTATGGGACTGCCGCTCTCCCGACTGAGCTAATAATCCTTTACATATTTTGATGAACTATAAGGTATTTATTCTAAAACCGGAGTGTCCGAATTGACCCGGTTTACGACACGATCGGCACACGTATGCAGGATTATTTTACGACCGAAACAGTTATTTTAACTTCATAGCAAGGGAGGTAAAGACTTCAGAATATTACACTGCGTACTTCAAAATAAGCTGAAATCTTATTCCGGAGAACAGGCAGCAACAACTTTTTACAAAGAATAGTAGCTTATGCGATAACCATTACTGACCAAACCTATTAAATATTATATGAAGACTATAAAGGCCATGTATATTTCTTAAATATATAAATCCAAGAAAGATGGAAGATATGCGTTTGATGGTGTTGCAACAAGAGAAATAAAGTATAAAATTAACTGGTTACAAATCTCAATCACTATCCTAGGAGAACAATACAGCGTATTAATATATTTCCGCAAGATCACGTGATGATCATGTGATGATGATGATTGATCTATTTATAGAACGCACAGCTAAACGATGAAACAATAGATGAAATAGCTATATAAATAATATATAACTTAAACAATGTATGGAGGAAATTATTTGAAATTTCTAAATGACATTACCTTATTTGTATCCGCACTAGAAAAGAAGAAACACCTGTTAAAATATGGGTCTTCTTTTTTAGGCAATGCGCCGATTCATCAGTGAGGCTGTAGTTAGGATTCGTGAAAAAAACACGGTAACTTTAGCTTGGTCAAGTTCACCATGCTAAAAATGATGTAAACAGCTATAGGGGTATAACATTAGTCAGCTGTTTATCTAAACTGTTTACATGTTGTATAAACGTATAGTTGCCCTTTGTGATGAAAACAATACATGATCTGATGCACAATTTGGATTTAAAAAAGAAAAATCTACTGTTGACGCATTATTTGTGTTGTTAACCGTTATTCAGAAATATTCAAATGAGAATAAATGATTGTATTGTGTATTTGTTGACCTTATAAAAGCATATGACTGTATTTATAGAAACGCATTATGGTTAAATTATATAATCATGGAATTGAAGGTAAAATGTGAATAATAATAAGAGATATGTACCAAAGGTTAAGTCTTGTGTCAGGTCTTGTCAAACTTATTCTGAATTCTTTGAATATGATGTAGGTTTACGTCAATGGTAGGTAATCTCTCCAATCGTATTTTCTCTGTTTCTTTAAGACTTAGAGTTGTTTTGCAACAAAATATAAATTCTGATTTAAAGATAGGTGATATTGTATTAATGTTACTACTTTTCTTAGAGGTAGACTATTACCAAATGAAGAATTCACTTATAATAATAGTAATTTAGAAGTAGTTGATGATTTTAATTATTTGGAAACCGTGTTTAATTATACTGGTAATGTTTCACTTAACCAAAAACAATTAGTTGGTAAAGCTTTGAACGCCCTTAATGTTTTATTAGTAAATTGTCGAAAACATAAACTCAACCGTTCCAAGACGGTAGCCCTATTGTCAACCCTTTTGTGTTTCGAAGTCTTATTTGGCCTTTTATTCATCTTTAAATTTCTTCTTTGTTTTTGTGTATGTTTATGGCTGACTGTCGTCCTTGAATGCTGCTTTTCCTTTCGATTTTTATATCTATATTAGACCTAAATTACTTTGTCAACTTTTTGATGTATTTGTTGGTACAATTTTGGGATATGCATCAGAAATATGAGGCTTTAGCTAGTCAAGAAATTGAAAGAATACACTTAACATTGCGTAAGAAAGTATTAGATGTTAAAGTAAGTACTTGTACAGCTGCTGTTGGACGTTATCCTTTGTATATTTTACGATATGCTAAAATTGTTAAGTATTGGTTTAAGTTGTTAAATATAATATTATATTGAAACATGTTTATAATATGGCATATGATGACTGTGTTAATGGCAAAATTAACTAGTTATCTAATTTTAAATCATTACTGTATGAATATGGTTTCAATTGGATTTGGGATAACCCTGATACTGTTGTTTGTAAGTTATTTTTATTAGTATTCAAACAAAGAATAATCGAATTTTTTTTTTTAAAAAATTATTATGCTGATAAAAAATGTTCTGGTGTCTTAGATTTGTATAACAATGTGAAAAATCATTTTCATTATGAAATATATTTAGATGTATTGCCATGCGATTGAGGAAGTTTAGTAAGTAGAATAAGGTTATCGTCACATTCTCTAAGAATTCAAGCAGGTCGTTATGGTATCAATAGGATTGAAAGAAATGTACTTTTTTGTCAATATTGTAATACTCAAGATATTGAAGATGAGTTTCATTTCATTCTAAAATGTCCATCTTACTCCGACATAAGGAAGAAATACATAGCACAATAGTATCGTAATATACCAAGTATGTTTATATTAATCGATTTATTGCAAACTGAAAACAAAACGATTCTTTTTAAATTGCCTACATACCTCAAATGTGCGATGTCACATAGAATATCTATAACGCATGTTTGAACACTTATAGTTCATCCTCTCTGGAGCTGATATGTCTATGTATATATACTTTGACTACATGAACTCATTTTAAAGCTTTCAAGTCCATGTGTTTTCTTAGAAATAAAACGCTTTTACAACTACGTACATATGATTGTGTTAAGTGTAGCTTATTGATGTTCTTAATTCTAAACCAGGCCAACTAAAATAGTTTTGACATCAAGTTTTACTAGCATTACTACTACACATGCGTTTGCAAAAGTGCAAAAGAATTTTTAGAAATATTTTAACACTGAATTACAGATAATTCAATTGAAGGGAGGTAATTTAGAATGATCCATGTTTTATTTTATTGTACTAGACGGAACATGGAATTCGAGTATGACTTTCAATCTGTAGGGGGCGTATGTCACGGTTCATAGATATATAACAGGTAACATTTTTCTAGCCCTATGGCATGAGGTTTACGGGATAATTGTGCAAACGGCGTGTTAGAAACCCCGGTTATTGAACCGTAAACCTAGGTTTATAGTGATAACTGGAGTTTATGGAATTATTGTGCAAACGGGGTTATTGAACTGTAAACCTAGGTGTTCAATGATAACTGGGGTTTTCGGAATATTGTGCAAATGGCGTGTTAGAAACCCCGGTCATCGAACCTTAAACCCATGTTTACATCGGGTCTATGGGATTATTGTGCAAACGGCCATTTAGCCGCCAAATTTCAAATGTCGTCTGCTTAAATTTGAATTCACACCTTTCGATAACCTTTTTTATCATATAACTTAGGACATGGGAGTGGAATAACACCATTCTACATTTTCAATATACAACTACTTATATAACTATACAAATAGGCCTAGTACACGTGTTAAAGCGACACGCAAAATGCAATAAAAATCAATATGTGAGTTATCTCATAAATAGAATCTAACATTCGTTATCATTCATTATTGAATTGATTAAACTCGTTAGCAAAAATGATATAATGCTCGGCAAGAGCCTCGCATTATATCATTTTGCCAACTCGTTTAATAAAATCAATGATGAATGAGTACACATGTAAGATCCTCTAATATATATAAAGTGGTATGGAAAACATTCTTACTGAGTGGCCAACAGAGTAAACCCTTATCACCTTGCACATGATGGGCATGTTGATCTGGGTTTACACTGATCGTAAAAAGCAATGTCTTCGACTGTGGCAACGAAAGGGTTAAACATATTTTATTTTACATTATTTTACAGCATCATACTTGTACACGGATTAGAACGAAAGTAAAATACTTAGGATGTTCTTCTTCTAAAAAAAAGAGAGAAGTTTTTTTAAGCCCCAATGCCACCATCCAATACTAAACGTGCCCTTACACCACAGAATAATTTCAATGATTTCGACCAAAAGAGGAGAAAACGTTCAACATTTAATTTTGATTTATTTCTGAAATATTAGTTTGCATTTTCTCTCTTTACAGATTAACCTATCCACTTCCTACTTACAAAAATGAAGATACTCATAACAGGAGGTGCCGGGTACTTGGGATCTACCATGACCCCTATGCTTCACGATCTGGGCCATGACGTCACCATCTACGGTCAGTTTTTCTGGGGAATCAAATCCCTTCTTCCAGTTGCGCACCATCCTAACTTGCACATCATTAAAGGCGACGTTCGAGATCGTGAGCACCTCGCCCAGGAAATGGCCGACAAGGACGCCATCATACACTTGGTGGCGATCGTCGGTTATCCTGCATGTGACAAGAACCCGATAATTGCTATGGACACAAATAACGTCGGCACAAAAAACATCGCCGATTTTAAAACCCCGAACCAGATTTTAGTTTACGCTAGTACCGGGTCGTGCTACGGCACAGTAGACGGACTATGTACGGAAGAAACGAGCATCAGTCCGCTAACACTCTACGGAAGCAGCAAAGCGAATGTTGAGAAAATGGAAATTGCGACTTGTGGCATCGCGTTGCGTTTAACAACCGTCTTCGGTTTATCACCGCGTCTTAGGCTCGATCTTTTAATAAACGACCTTACTTACAAAGGCCTTACCTTGAAAGAGTTTGACGTATACGAAGGAAGCTTTAGACGTTCCTTTCTGCACGTGAAAGACGCCGCACGAGCGTTCATATTCGCCGTTGATCACGCAACGGAAATGAAGGGACAGGAATACAACGTCGGTGACGAGAAAATAAATATGACGAAATCGCAAGTAGCTCAGCTTATTCAGAAAAATGTTG
Source organism: Cyrtodaria siliqua (assembly GCA_037043455.1). Taxonomy (NCBI): domain Eukaryota; kingdom Metazoa; phylum Mollusca; class Bivalvia; order Adapedonta; family Hiatellidae; genus Cyrtodaria; species Cyrtodaria siliqua. The sequence continues at coordinate 48,177 of JAWPHD010008536.1, read as the reverse complement.
TAGTCTGTAATATCACGGAGTCAAACTCCGGTGTTGACAAAGACAAGCGAGATTATGAAGTGTCCTACGCAAAAATCCGAACATTGGGGTACCAGTCAACCATATCAGTAGAAGAAGGAATCAAAATCATGCTGAAAGTACTACCCTTCATCACAGCAGATGAGATCAGCGTGTGCAAGAACGCATAAATTCACTAGATACAATATTTTATTAAGAACTAGTTTATTAAAATCTCCTCTCCACAAGGATGCAATGCAAAACCAATATCATTATATACCACCAAAAATTCAACAACGTTTTGTTTCCGTTCAGAAAACTTCTCTTGATTATGAAACGTGTAAAATGTTCACTCTTTAAACTGGTTGCATACCAAAAAGAAGTGTTATGCAAACAGTACCTTATCTATAAATAAATCATACTGCCCGGCTACCTATCCATATTGTGCAAAACGCAGCATTAGGTGTAACACGCCCATTGATTGTTGCATTGAGTTGTGTGTGAATTAAAATTTAAATGCCATGTTGTCATTCATATCTAGACCCAAATTAAAAATGAATAACTTACATTCTCATCACAAATAACACATATGATGCCAAAACATCCACAGAAAAATGGGGATCATGTATCTTCTTAAAACGAACTTGTCTCATGAATGAATGCTCCCTTTAAAAACATAAACACTGACATGCCATAATATTGTATTCCAACACTCATTTTCATATAAGCAAACTCAATGAAAAACTCACAATTTTAACATGACATTGCTTGAAAAATGTAACAAATAGATCAATAATGTGATATAAACCAAAAATAGCACTTTAAATTAGTGAAAATGCCTTTTTTACAAAATGAAATGAGAAATATTTATTGATGCCATTATGAAACTACCCCAGGCCGACACTTCCTGTGTTGCAATGGGTGTGCTACACCATTACCGGAGAAACGACGTAATACCGCCTTTGTTTTACACGAGTTTTCGCGGTAATACTACGGAAAATCGGTTTTCCTTATGTTGGTATGTCGTCTTTTTCACATGTGTTATGTAAACAATACATTTACTGCAAAATGACCCGTTGATCCGGATACCAATCGGTGTTATGCATAAACGTAGGTTTCCATGTGGCACAAGGCAATTTGCTTTAGTTTCTTACCTTTAAATGCTTCTGCATGGTTCGAAATGAATTATTATAATACTTTGATCCGTAATCCCCGAAGGTTTGATCCGTACTTTCCGCAGTTATAATGCCAAAAGCTGTTTTGACCTTTTCATTTTTATAAGTATAGGAACGTTAAAATAAATCCGATACAAGTGTAATTAAGCAAATACAATTATTTAACTTTCACATCCGCTCAACTTCCGGTAGGTTGAGATATCCTCAATCTCTATATGAAATATGAAAATATTAGACCACGACTTCAATCAAATGTATCCATATTGCTGTTTTAAAATCAGACAACACCAAAAAGAAGATACATAGATGTAGACAAAAAATAAAGCTTTCAATATAGTTATCAAGTACAAACTAGTTTTATAAAGGGCTCAAGTCAGATGAGCACCAACGATAAACACCGAGTTTATCCCCTACCAGAATGTGGATGTCTTTTATTTTATTGATCATTGATTGGTCAAATTATTTTGATGATTTCATGTGAAAGTTATAAACGCACATGAGAGAAAAATCGAAATATTTCAAATTAAGGTTAACATTTGGTCAGCTTTTCACAGCTTAAATAAAGACTTAATTTTGCGACATATACTGCTAAAACTTCAGAAGATATTTTAGCAGTGTATAATGCTACACACGCTTAATTTCCAGCGTTTTGTACTCCTGGGAAAAGTATTGGGGTTTGATGGCGGGGACGGGGTGGGGACGGGGGGATGAGGGGAGGGAGGGGTGTGTTGAGGTGGGGTAAATTGACTGTCAGACATACACACGTACAGTGGATAACATTTGATCTAGGCTATGTTTCATACACGATACACGTGCATGAAAAGTGGCTGCTTAACTGTATGCTATGAGCTTTATATACACCTGGGTAACAAGACAATAAGCACGCATATCAGTAAATAATTAAATAAAATAGCTGTTCATGATTTAGTATGGTAGGTCGGAAATATGCATTGTAATTATTATTTTTTCACGTGCAGGGATTGTTTAAGTTTATTTTGTAACTACGCAGCCACTATCATTGTAGTTGTATATTAATTGACAAAATGGGCAAATAAAACACGGACTTGTTATCGGCGGGGCAACATACAACAAGTCCCAAGGCAGAAAGAATAATACAATATATACAGTATATGTACTGAAATGGCTAGATTTTGATTTTTATAATTGATAATGAAGAGAGGCACGGGTACTTTGTACAAATGATTATTATTTGTAAAGTACAGGATATAACATGTACTGGTAAAGAAGCAATAGTCGCTGAGAAGTAATAGCCGTCATTCTGTTATAACTTTTAATTTTGATGGATTTTTTTTCAGTATGTGTTATCTGAAATGCATCAGCGCTTAATCTAAATACAAAAACAAGAAAAAATACGCCAAAAAAGTAAATTTTGACCGTAAAAATGATAGCGTCTTGTATTTAGTTGCAGAAGTGTGGGGGTTGAGAGAGAGAGAGAGAGAGAGAGAGAGAGAGAGAGAGAGAAGGGATAACTTGAATAAATAGGGGTAAATTCACTGTAAGACAAACACACGGACAGTAGATAACATTTGATCTAGACTATGTTGCATACACGATGCACGGTTACTTTGTACAAATGATTATTATTTGTAAAGAACTTGATATAACATGTATACACTATGATTAGGTAATGTTCGTACATTTTAATATGTATGACAACCATTTTACATTTAACTTTAATGAACATTTTGATTCGATACTAACATGTTTATATGCAAATAACTTTTAAATCGTCTTGTACATATGTGTGTTCACATAACTTTCCAGAAATTATCACCACGTGATCAGAATATTTAGAGCGACTTTAGTTTAAGGTTGTTGTTTTTTTGTTCTGAAACGAGGCTTTAATGGAGATTTTGGATGTATTTCACCAATGTTCTTTAAAAAAAGAAGCAGAAGAAGTAGATCAGCAATCAATATCGCCATTAATTGGGTAGGCAGTAAAGTAAGACTTTTAGAAATATATGCAGACGGCCTTTTTTTAAATAATATTTTATCATAATTATTTGCCTTGAAAGGCCAGGAATAATGAACATGATCGATCATTCGTCATCATTCGCGGTTACTGATTTATTTCTTTATTTCTTTATTTATTTTTTTATTTATTTTTTTTTATTTTTTTTTATTTATTTATTTTTTTATTTATTTATTTATTTATTTATTTATTTATTGATTGATTGATTGATTTATTTATTTATTTATTTATTTATTTATTTATTTATTTATTTATTTATTTATTTATTTATTTATTTATTTATTTATTTATTTATTTATTTATTTATTTATTTATTTATTTATTTATATTCATGATTGATCTTAATTGCTCGGTGTCGGTGTTTGTGGCTTATTGTATTTAATAGTTTTGCTTCAACAAGATGGTTGTTCTCAGTTTAGTTTAGGATCTGTTTTGGCTTTTGAAATATTCTTTTGCTTTTTAATTAAAACATGTTGTTTTAAATTGTTCATTGTGAATTGCAATATTGTACATTCTTTAAAGGATAATTACAATTTTGTATTACGGTTTACTTGGGTTGTTAGTTTCAAAGCCACCAGTTGATGTTTCTCACTGTTATACTATATACAAGAAATCTCATGAAAAAGTTCTGCCACGAAAACTTTGCATTTAGAGAACCACGCGAGTTATATGTATATGTACCTCTTGTACAATCGTTTCTTCATCCTGTACAATGGTTACTGCATACATGTACATGTACCTCATGTACTATGGTTACTGCATCTATGTATATGTACCTATTGTACAATCGTTACTGCATCTATGTATATGTACCTCGTGTACAATTGTTTCTTCATATATGTATATGCACCTCTTGTACAGTCGTTTCTTCATATATGTATATGTACCTCTTGTACAATCGTTACTTCATATATGTATATGTACCTCTTGTACAATCGTTATTGCATCTATGTATATGTACCTCTTGTACAATTGTTTCTTCATATATGTATATGTACCGCTTGTAAAATCGTTACTTCATATATGTATATGAACCTCTTGTACAATCGTTACTTCATATATGTATATGTACCTCTTGTACAATTGTTTCTTCATATATGTATATGTACCTCTTGTACAATGGTTACTGCATATATATATATATATATATATATATATATATATATATATGTACCTCTTGTACAATGGTTACTTCATATATGTATATGTACCTCTTGTACAATCGTTTCTTCATATATGTATATGTACCTCTTGTACAAAGGTTACTGCATATATGTATATGTACCTCTTGTACAATGGTTACTGCATCTATGTTTATGTAACATTTGTAGAATCGTTACTGCATATATGCATATGTACCTCTTGTCCAAAGTTTATTGCATCTATGTATATGTAACTTTTGTACAATGGTTACTTCATATATATATATATATATATATATATATATATATGCTTACATATATATATAGTATATATAGTTATGTATATATTGCTTGTTATACTAGTAGAATTTGTATCTCGGTTCGGAACTATTTGCTAGACTGTGTGCAGTGTATGAATACGTTGTCATTAAGATGGAACGCAATAGTCCCGTCTAAAACGCCCACCGCGCCCAAAAGTGCTGTGAAAACAGAACACTGAACATAATTGACAGGCTCCATGAATTTGAGAGAGCAAACCCCAGTCAATTAATCCAGTCGACTTACAGGTGTCAAGACAACAATACAGTATAGGTGTGTCAGAGTAGTGCAGTCTTTTGATTGACGTGTTGGTGTTCATTTCTGCTACATTTCCAGCCAAATGCAATTGTTCACTGAGTTTACATTTCCCGCCAAATGCAATTGTTCACTGAGTTTACATTTCCCGCCAAATGCAATTGTTCACTTAGTTTACCTGAGTGCAATCGCAAATATACATTAAGGTATGTTAAAGGTCCTGGAGACGTTTTGAAAGAATACTAATGTGTATCACAATACGCGTTAAACCATGATAATGTGTTTTAGTTGCATTTAATTTAACCGAACGAAAAAAACAGAAACAACAACATAACATAGTGCATTGTCCTGCATGTAAAATGTGCGTGTTCATATGGCCTTGCGGTGTGCACATGTGGCTACACTGCATGAATTGAATTGAATATTGTTTAACGGCTCATCAACACAGTTAGGTTATTTATGCGTGTGTATGTGTACATGTGTGTACGTGTTTGTACATGTGTGTACTTGTCTGTATGTGTGTGTTTACGGGTTGTGAGTTAGTGCGATTGTGTGTGTACATGTATGTACCTGTGTGTACGTGCGCGTGTGCGCCCGCGTGTGTGTGTGTGTGTGTGTGTGCATGAATTCGTACGTGCGAGCGTGCGTACGTAGATGCATACATGCTTGTGTGCATGCGTGCGTGCGTGCGTGCGTGCGTGTACGTGTATGTACATATGTGTACTTGTGTGTACGTGTGTGTTTAGGTGTTGCAAGTGAGTGCGTTCCTGTGTGTACATGTATGTACGTGTGGGTACGTGTCCGTCTACGTGTGCGTGCGTGCGGCTGCGTGCGTGCATGCGTGTGTGTTTGTGTGTTTGCGCGAGCTTGTGTGCGTGTGTTCGTGCGTGCGTGCGTGTCTTTGTGTACATGTATGTATGTATGTATGTGTGTGTACATGTGTGTACGTGAGTGCACATGTGTGTACGTGTATGTACATCTGTGTGTTTACGTGTTGTAAGTGAATGCGTGCGTACGTGTGTGTACATGTATGTACTTACGTGCGTGTACTTCATATTGAAGAATCTTCCTCAAACGGGTTATCGATGAGTCGCCAGATTTTTACATGGAGCGTATAGGGGGAAATTTCATTATTGTTTAATATTAGAAATTCTATAAATATGATCGCTTAGGTGCAAACGGTTTCTTAAAATACAATTTATTATCTTTATTTTGATATAAGTTTCATATTTTTATGTTAAAAGGATCTTGGTCTGTTTTCGAGTTTAAATACACCATCTAGTGTCCTTATATGTTCTATATAAAATTCTTAAAATATGTCGAACATGTGTTTTTTAATTGTAAATATATCGCATAATGACGAAACTGAAGCCTTAGGTGCAAACGGTCCTAAATAGGTGAAACACTAATCTTATTTTGATATAGTTTTTTTGTTAATGACACTAGTTATAGATGGTCTGTTTTACAAGCAAAGATAGCAATTTTTTTTAAATTATTAATTGTTGTTGTTGTTGTTGTTGTTGTTTGCGATAATCACATTAAGCAGACGACGCGGAGAAATATATATCATGAAGAGTTGTACGCATAAATGTTTAATTCATGCAAAAACCCATTACACATGTATTTCTCTGTCCAATGATGATATTTCCATTTTAGGCAAAACGAATTCAGAACGAAACATTTGCTATATCAAAAATGATGGTATTTTTAACTTTTAAACAGCTTTTTATAGAAGTTCTCACTATTATAATGCCATTTCCATACAAATAGATTTAAAAAAACTATTCTCTGTTATAGCTTATTAAAAGCTTGTTTATAATAAAGTATTTCATGTAAATATTAAACTGATTTTTTAAAAATGTGTTTTGCTTAAATTTACTAAAGTGCATTTATAGTTTCATTCCATATGGTTACTGTAGATACATAATGATTCTCAATGTTTTATGGCCCCCATAAAGTGTGCAAGTGTGACTGCCGACTTAACAAAGTTATCAAAATCAGTGATGCTGATGCATCTTATGTAATAAAAAATATCTGCCTGGAATTTGATATGGTTAGTGATGTTGAATTATCCAGACAAATAAGACAGCAAATCAATGGTAAGATAGTATTTATGTATGATCGTATTTTGCGACATAAAAAAATAATAGCAAACAAATCTGAAACCCTTTGGAACATCAACATTAATGTGCCAGCATAGAGCATGAAAGGTATTTTAATACTGTTTGAAGACCCAGAAAGAACAAGCACAGAAACCTATTACAACCCAATGATTGAAAAGGTTGAAATGACAATAGAGGGAGTACCAAATCAGTTGTATAGTCAGGGCATGAAGGCATATCAACATTGGGATGAAATCAACAAATATTTTGCCTTGACCTCAAAAAGAAACAAAGAGACAGAAATAGCAGCGAGGGACATAAACTTTACCAATGTTTCTCTTGAGACCTATTTAACAAAATCATATGCTTTGTGGCTTGACCTTAGAACATGTGATGACAATTATTATACGGCAGTGGAAGAAAAATAGAAAACGGCAGTGAAGGCATAACGATACTTATAAATAAAAAAGCAGATGCAGATCAACCTTTAAAATTTTATCTATATATAATACAAGATTCGCAAATCAATTTCGAAGATAGAAGATTCAAAGAAACACGATACTAAATATCCTAAATATCCCCACAGTGCCATTATCTGTGGTCAGACAGGCTGCGGCAAAACAGAGTTTGTTCTTGACATACTTGAACAAGAGTATGTTGGAGTTTTTGAACATATAATTATATTGTGTCCAACCATAGGGTGGAACGAGGCTTATAAAAATAGATCCTGGATAGGTGATGTAAGACACCCGAGAGATAAAAAAAATAACAATTGTCAATCCCGTTAGCAACGGCAAAGAAATGCTACAAGAACTGTTGCGTTTATTTTTCAAACAATATGCTGGCAAGCCCACACTATGCATCATTGATGATTGCTCAGCCACAAACGAATTAACAAAGAAAAAGGATATGTTATCAGAGTTGGCATTCTCTGGTCGCCACGCCAAACAATCAGTGTGGGTCATTTCGCAGAGATATAATTCTGTATTGAAAGATTTGAGGGAGCAAGCAAAATGGTTGTGTATGTTTTACACTAAGGACAGAGATAGTTATGAAAATTGTTTGAGAGAGAATGATGTTATTCCGACGTTGGAGGAGAGAACCAGAATAAGAAAAGCTTTAGCAAAGACTAAATATTCCAAGTTAATTTTGAGGACTGACCAACCAACTGGTTATTGGGTTGAATAATTTTTAACAGCAATGCTATTTTTTTTAACAGCAATGCTTTGTTGCTAATAGTAATACTAACAGCAAAGTAGCAATACTCACATGAAAATATAATGGAAATATCAAAAAATATAGTAATGATTATAGCATTGCTCATTGCTCATAGCAAATAGCAATGTTAATAGCAATGCTTGCAGCAAATTAACAATGCTAATAAAAAATAGCAATATTAATAACAATGCTATTAACAATACTAACAATTACTAGTTGCATGAATATCGCAGCTGGTTGTTTTGTGTTTTATATTTATTTCAATATAAAAAATAAAATTATTAATATAAAAATGAATGCGGAAGAACTATTACAAGATATATCGGAAGGTTTCACAGAACGTGATGAATCAAAGCAACACGAAACAAAAAAAGAAAGATTATCAGCCATAGTGGCTGGCGGCGGTAGCCGTCAATATTTGGGTATAGACATACAACTCACGAATATAGATAGCATGCCACCGGATGAAATTAACAAACTTTACTGCAGATATGAAGCAAGGCTTGGGGTAAGTATCACCAAGACTTTAGGCAATTCTTTTATTAACTTGTATGTGATGGGAGTATCAAAATATTTTAATGTAACCAATCCACCAAAGCTGATAGAAGATTTGGAGGAAGACCCATTTATTAATCATGCTTTGACAAGTGCTTGTTGTGAGTTGTATTACAGGTATGGAATGTGCTTAGCACCATTTACAGCAATACTGACAACTGTTAGACATATTGATTTTAATAAAAATGAAAATATAGATAATATAAATGATGGAGAATCAAGAGAGTGAAGTTATACCTGCACAAAAAGTAAAAAATCCAAAAAGAATAGAAGCTGGAAAAAAAGGAGCAGCGGCAAGGAAGGCAAAGCGTTTTGGTAGAGCAAGATGCAAAGCAAGATGCTGGAGATCAAAATGCTGCAAAGCAAGATGAAAATAAAATAACAAAAATAACAATAGATGAAGAGGAACCTGAAATCAAAATAAACGTATACAAAAATTATATTACACCGTGTCTGGTTTTATTAGTAGGCATTGCTGGGTTGGGTTTGTATATTTATAACAAGAAATCTGCTACACAACCTGTGCAACCTGTGGCTGTTCGTGTTGCACCAAAAGACCCGTTTGATTGTTTTTAATAATTTATTTAAACAAATAATATAAAAAATAATATAAAAAAAAAATGGCAACAAGTATTGACGGAAAACAAATTGTAAATATGATGTATCACGCTGGAGTGGAAACACTTTTAACTGTTGGATATTCTGAGATTGGCAGAAAACTACTAAAACGACCAGCCCCTAAAGTGGATTTTAATACGGTAGATGTTGGGATGCTGTCTGTGGATATAATGTTAGCAATGGCTACAAAGGATATGCTGATTAAGCAAGGTATTATTCCTGCGGATATTATGAAATAATTTTAAAAAATATATATATAAAAACAAAATGGCACGTGCAGTAGCAATGATGATCGGTGGCGCATTAACAAATGCATTGGCATTTAGCGGTTCAAATTATTTCTTTTCAAAAATTGGAAGTCATTCAGATGAGGAAAGACAAAGACTTGACAAATAGTGGAACAATTGGAAGCAGCACAAGCGGAGTGGAATACAAAATGAACAGAGAGATTAGATTTTATTAATAAGCAACTGCAAAAAGAGCATCATGCAGAGCAGACTTTTGATGATGTAGACCAGGCCATGAAACAGTATTATTATACAACTGGCAAACATTTGCTTTTGGAACCGGAGCCCAAGTTGAGTGATTTTTATACACCATCTCCGGATCAACAGAATAGAGAAATTACGTTTATTGTGGTGGGCATGGCTGCAACTGGATTTGTGGCGTATAAATTTTCATAAAAAAAAGTTTAAAACTATAATTACTTTGAAATAACCTTTGGAAAGACTGTGATAATACCTTTTTTTTTTTTGTTTCTACATGGTTTCAATCCCAGTGGTCGAATATAATATGGTGGTTTAGCACTCTTCTCTACTTTATCTTTGAGATGACCAGGCGCCCATACTTCACCGTTGTCTAATAATGTCAATACCATGGATGGACCATATTCAGTATACACTATTTTTGTATCTGCAATAGTGTATATTTTATATATTTCCAAGTCTGTCCTTTTCTTTGTGCTATTTTGATTTTGCTCTTCAAGTAGTTCCTCAAATTGTGCAGTTGTGATATCCATTTTTCTTTATAGTTATATAAATTTTAATCTTTAGTAGAAAAAATGGAAAAGATTTATTATAGCCCAAAAGGATTTTGGAGAGGTAACCTCAGCAGTTAAAAAATTCGCAAAAGAGGCTGGTGTTAGTGAGAAACAGGCATTAGAATTTTTAAAAAAACAAGCTGTGTGGCAGATTTATTTACCCGCGCCAAAGAAAATAATTAGACCCAGGTTTGATGTTTCTGCTAAAAATGGAGTGCATCAAGCTGATTTGTTATTTCTGCCGCATGAAACTTTGGGCCGTGGCCGCAAGACATATAAATATGCATTGACTGTGGTTGATATTGCGAGTAGATACAAAGAAGCAGAGCCACTAACTTCCAAGGATAGCAAAGAAGTTGCTAAAGCATTTGAAATATCAAAATTATTACAAGTGGATCCAGGCAGAGAATTTATGGGTGCAGTATCGCAGTTGATGGCAAAACATAATGTAAATATCAGACGGGGCAGAACAGAAATACACAGAGACCAAGCTATAGTGGAAAGATTTAACAGAACTTTAGCTGAAAGATTGTTTGGTTATCAGTATGCTAAGGAAATAGATTCCCAAAAACGCAACAGAGAGTGGGTAAAGAGATTACCAGAAGTTGTTAAAGCAATAAATGCGGAGACAAAAAAGCCTCCTCCTGTTGAAACAAAAATATTAAAAGGTGATCCTATCTGTATGAATGCAAGTGTAAGATATTTTTATCAAACCGGAGAACAAGAAGGTGGAAGTCGCAGAGCAACTGATCCAATGTGGAGTGTAGATATTCACAAGATTAAAAGTTATATGGTGACGCAAGGTATAAGAGTTTATTATTTGAAATTACCAGCGCCACAAAGAGGATTTGTCAAAGAAGAATTACTTATTGTTCCTGCTGATACCCAAATTCATACGTTTTTATAGAAACCATGCGCATCAGTTGTAATTCCATCTTCTCGAATGTATCTTTTAGTGTAAAATGGTGACAGTGTTACTTTGTTTACTGTTATGCCGTATATTTGATGTTTTATTGATCGCATCATATTCATTTCATGTGTAAACTTTTTCTTATCGAATAGTGCTTCTTTGTAGTTTTCAAAGTTGATTTGTTTTTGAACTACATAAGTTTTTACACCCATTGCTTTTTTAATGAGTTGTTCATCCGCTCTCAAAATAGAATATAGTTTGGGTCTTAATCCAACATACTCAGCTATAGCAACACCAGCACATTCATCTTTCATTTTACCTAATACTTTTTTATTTGTATCATCGTGCATTGGATGGTTTTGCGGATAATCACTTAAGTCATATTCATCTTTCATTTCAACCATATCTTTGTATGCATCTTCTGTTTTGATGTCTACTAATAAACTATCAGTTTCTGTGTATAATAAAGTACAGTCAGATCCATACCTTTTTTTCAACGTATTATAGTACCAATCATACATCATGTACTTTGATCAATCTAATACTGCCATTCCAACATAAATTGGTTTGTTTAAGGTAATTTTGTTTTGTTTACATGTATTGCTGACAATTCATCTGAAAACTTTATACGCCTGTTAAAGTTGTGTTTGGCTAGTATTTTTCTTATCTTTTCATTTTCGGAGCCGTCAGTTCTGACTAGTTTTATATCAGTTCGCTTGCGTAAATTTTCCATTGTTTTACCAAACACAGAGTTGTTCATAAGTTTGTAAAAATCTTTTTCAAATTGTGATTTAGCTTTTTTCCAAAGTTCTGTGTTTAAACAAATATATGATTTCATCCATAGTTTTTCATTAAATTCTAATACTCTGTGTATTTTTTTTAGTTTCATGCCCAAAGATAAATACAGTTCCAGGTTTTTGTGATGTATCACATATTTTTCTTTGTCCATAAGATTGGGGACTAGTTGTTCTGAATTTATCATGCTATTATTTTCTAACAGATCTGTCTGGTATTCAGACAACCATTCTTTTTTCACTGCTAATCTTTCCGGTGCAAGTGGATAGTCATTATGAGATTCATGGAGTTCTTTAGGATATTCCAAATTAACTTCTAGAAAATATCCTTTTCCTTTTTTTGGCTTTGGCAACGTTTCTGTTTCAACCCACTAAAAGCCAGAATATGGAAGTGGCTGACTCATTGCCCACCCATATAAGTTATTAGCATCATAATCCATTAAAACGTTGTTTTCCTCGTTAGGGTTATAAACGTGTGGATTGTTTGCTTTTGCATATCGTTTCGATACCATACTTATTCCACCACGCATACCTTTTTCTACAAACAAGTACATGTCAATGTCTGTTAAAAGTTCTAAATCTATTTTAGAATGTTTAAGTAAAGCATCCCAAGATAATCCAGGTGCTGTGTAGTAATGCAAGGGATCGAGTTTATATGCATTCATGCATGTTTTTCTGAAAGTTTGAAATACATCTGCTAACAAAGTTACATCCGTTTTTAGATATAAATCATGATAGTCTCCAAGAGTTTTGCAATTTAACTCTTTCCATACTTTTTGAGCATGCTCGTAATCTTCGGGACTTATACTTTCATCTGAGAGACTACTGTAAAACTTTAGGTGGTAATTGCGTTTCCTCAAATCTTTCCACACTGTCCATATATTCGTATGGATAAACACCTTTTCGCAGAAGTAAATTTGTTTGTTCCCCAAAATGATTTTTAGTCATTTTGAAATCAGATTTGTCTGTTGCGTCAACCAATTTTTCCAGAGACGAAGCCATAAACTGAAAGCTATCCAAGAATCTAAGTTGTCCCGCACTAAATGAAATATACTTTTCAGCGTTGTGTGGGATGCATGTAATACTACCTGTCATTTTATGTATTTTTTGCATTATAATATGACTATCATATCCTTTGAGGTTGTGAAATATAACAGGTATAGGTGTTTTGTTTGGTTTTATTTTCAGATTTAGGTTGCAGTTTTTATGTGCTGCACCTCTGTATTCTCCTGTAAAATGACAGTGGTCTCTTACTTTACAGTTTTTGCATTCCTTACCTATTTCATTCTCGCATATCCAACAGTGTGTTGCTTTTTCATAATCTTCCTCATTTTATTGTGTCATGATTAATGGTTTTGGGTGAGCAAATATATTATTAATGTTGCTCTTCTCACATTCTAAGTGATTTAAAAACTTTTCAACAACATCTTCACCTCTGTAAATAACAGGTTCTTCAGCTTTGCCATCATATCTGACAACCTGGTATCCAAAACCACAAGCTTCGTGTACATTTTGAATTTCAGTTTTCTTTCCAAATTTGATTGATTGCGGTTTGATTATACTCTCAAAATCAGCATATATTGCATAAGGCACAGGCATCTGATTTTGAGGATTTTTAAATTGTGTGTGATTTTTACCTTTTTGCGGCATTTCTATTCTGCAAGAATTTTTTGTTGATACCATCACAGTCTTCTCTGTGTTTGGTAAGTAGATCTTCTCTTGAAAAGCCGTTAAGACAACGATCGCAGAAATAAGTTTTACCGTGATGTTTGTTTTGATCGTAAAGTAATCTATTTAGATTTTTAATCCAGCAATAGTGATATTTTGTTGTTATTGTTTTTGGTTCGTTGGAATAATCATCAGGGTTATAATTGTCATCTAAAATTCCTTCTTCATTATTTGGATCATCTTCATCTTCATTTTCTAAATCAACCTCAACGTCTTCAGAAATTAAAAGCAAGTTAATTCTTTTTATTTCTTGCGGTTGCTCTGATATTCTATATGGAAATGCAGATACCCTTTTTCCTGTGCATCCGTAAACATTAATAGCAAGGTTGTTTTGTTTTTTTACTTTTGAAATTTGTGAAATTGGAGTGGGAAAGTCAATGTTATCTTTCTTCAAGAACTCTATACTAGGATACGTTGATAATCTATCAGAATTCTTTTTAGCTGGATTTAAAGCTGAATTTATTGCATGAAACAAACATTGATCATCGTCGTTTTTTACATTTGTAATTGTTTTCTTATCAGCTACTGCTTTGGGTAAAGGAATATATGAAGAGCCTTTTAATGGTTCGTATTTTGCTATATTTAAGTAAAACTTAACACAGTGATCAATTTCCAATCCAGATGCTGTATTTGTAAATCTGTCTAAGCTTTCTTGTATAAATGCAGATGACTCATCGTAAAACTCATTTATTTTTTCAGAGCTCAAGATGGCATTTTGTTCACTGCGTAACACTGCTGTGGTATATTTTTTGTTAGCGCCGTCGTCTTTAAATAAATCTACAGTGAGACCAAATTGAAACTTTAATCCATTCGTCTTTTTTAGCTCTTTGATAATTTGTTCTGTAATAATGGATTTTTTATCATGAAATAGTTTTGAGGGTCTTTATATTTTTCAACAGACATCTCGTATGCTTTTAATAAACCACACATTGGTTTGTCAACCAGTTTTAATTCTGGGATACTTTTTTTAGATTTTCTATCATTAAACTCTTTCAGTTCATTTATAACATTTTCCTGTAATTTAGCATATTTCTGCTTTTGTTCATTTATAACATTTTCTTGTAATTTATCATATTTCTGCTTTTCTCGTTTACGTTGTTTTTTAGCACGTCGTCTTTTGAGTAAATTTTCTAATGTTTGAGATTTAACCTCTTTTGGAGTTTCCTTTGGAACTTCTTTAAGAGGTTTTAATGCATTTATACCGTTAGATAGTGTTTGCTTATCTATTTCACCAGCTTCAAATAGGTGTATTAATTTTTCTATAATCTCTTCAGTCTTCATTATTTCTTTTTGATATATTTATATATTTTTTTTATTTAATATAAATAAATATATCAAAAAGAAACAATGGAAAACAATGTTTGCAAATTTCTTAAAATTGGATTACACAATCCGTATAAAAATAAGACTACAAAAGATTCTAATTTTTGCAGTTTGCATAAGTATAGATTAAAAACAAGTCATGTATTGCCGTGCTCAATATGTTAAAAAGGCACAAGAGCAAAAAATAAAATTTGTGCTGATTGTGGCGGAGTTTCAGTCAGAATAATGGCAAGTTATTGGAAATTTAAAGATTATAATGCTGAGTGCTTAAAATTTAGACGTATTAATGTTTAATCATATTTTAGTAAAAAAAATTATATTACAAAAAAAAATATGTTGTAATTTTGATAACTATAAAAAAAATTAAACTTGCAATCTTCACTACCCCTATTTTAAAAAAGATTTAATAAATCAAGTAAATCACCATTTTATGGTGATGTACTTATATATGTATTTTGGGTGTTTCTGGATCAAACTCGAGCAAAGCGAGAGCTTTGAGCCAGAACACCCAAAATACATATATATGAAGCTATAATCAGACAGAACAGAACAAATACAAGCAATGTTTTACACATGAATATTCCGCCAAGTTGCTTAATGGGCAGTGCTATGGCCGTTCAGCCCGGTGTGAGAATAACCGTTGGTGGGTATCATTTCATGTAATGTTGAGCATTAAGAGCTACTGTTACAAGAAGACCCCGTTTAGATTGACTGAATGCACAGTTAAAACAATCACACACAGACACGCACGCACGCTCGCACGCACACACACACACGCAAACACGAACACAACTCGACTTTATGTTAACTTAACATTGTTTAGTGTAACATGCTAATAAATGTCATTAGAGAAATATTGTGTTTTAACAGATTCAAAAAGGAAACAAATACAAACAGTGCTGACTTTTTTATCACGGCAAATGTTTGCTTAGTATAGGTTAGGTGCCATATTAGAGTGTGTTCGGAAAATAAGACGCATAATGCAAAACCTTGCATTTTTCTAATTTGTTAAAGCTCGTCTAATACGTCTGTATGTTTAGCCATTAACCATGTAATTGCTTTGCATGCTGTTGGCTCAGCTTCTTTAGCAGCATCACATGCTTATACAACTATTAACGCAGTTTTCTATTATTCTTTTGAAAATAGTGTACGATCTAGTCGAAACTAAATATTTTACATATCTCTAAGTGTTGAGCATCATTCTAAATAACAACTATGTTTGATTTATCAATCGAGTATACAAGTGTGATTATAACGAAGTGTTAGAAATACTCATAGAAATGTGCACAGTCTCCCACAAGGTACATGAAATCACAAAGTATTTTCCCCATTGACTTCAATGATAAAATGTGACAAAGTAATAATTTGCTGCAACTTCAAATTAAGTGTGGATAATGCAGCAGTGTAATTTTCATTTAAAAAACAGCGCTCCACTTGAAAAATAACCAGAAAAGTTGGGGTCATATGTCTTGTAAGAAAGTTTTTGTTTGTTAACTTAACAGGTCAAGGGTACAACAACAAAGTCGAATAAAGATGGGTTATTTTCCCTTACTTATGATGTCCCTTATAAGGGGGGATTTCTTTTTATAATAGGAACTACATTCGACTACACCTCGTTGGTTTATATGCAATTGGTTTTGGTAAACTTATAAGAGAAGAAAACTGGTTCAGATGTATCTTTAATAAGGATGATTTGTTGTCATTTTCATAACAGCTTAAAAATACCAGTGAAATACCTAATATATGCAAATCGAGCATTTATTTTCCAAGATATGGACAAATATAATACCAATGACAACAATCTTAAATCTACAAAAGTCGGAGTTCTTTTCCCACTTTTGCACTGAATTGTAATATATTCGTTATTACGGTTACAAATCGGAGGTTTATATGCAATTGGTGTTGGTAAACCACAAAGCAATAATTCGGTAGATTGCTCGTGTATGTTCTCAGCGTGACGTATCGTGCCAAACGTGTCCTCGTCTAAACCCATCCTGTACTGCTTTAAGTAAAAAAGATGCATGGCAAGGTTATCTACCTGAAGATCGCCGTGTTGTTTTAGCGATATGTCACGTCAATGGGGTGTGAATATACCCAATATACTATCGCTTAAGCCGGTGCTAGAGGCGTGAGAGGTGTTGCATCTTATAATTACCTCTCATGAACAAACTCAACAAAACCTAGTCTACTAGTCTACTATGCTCTCTTGTTGTCACGCCCACGATAGTGGGTAGAGAGACATACCAGTCACTTTTCCGGCGGCTGCGTCCGTATTTTAAATCAACTATATCTTAACATTCGCTGGTCGAATATTTCTGAAACATTGTCAGATGCTTTGTTCGGTCAAGGGACATCATTACCAAAATTAAGGGCAATGTCATATTGTGCGTTATTTTCCCTAAACTTAACCCTGTTTAGGTAACTTAACCCTGGTAATGTAACTTAATCTTGGTTAGGTAACTTAACATCAGTTAACACTATGTGATTGCCTCATATTCTTTGTTTGATACTTGGTCATATTTTTTTTGGCATTGGTGGACATCACTGAACAACAAAAATTATCAAGGTAAAGGTCATTTTTGTTTATTTTCCCCAGACTTAACCTTGGTTAGGTAATTGAGCCTCAGTTAACTTTATGTGAGTGCATCACTTTATGTCTTTGATACTTGGTCGTATGTATTGTTAGCATTGGTGTAAATCGCCGAACGACAAAAAATACCAAGGTCAAGGTCATGTTTTGGGTTAGTTACCCTAACATCAGTTTGGGTTGTTAAGTTAAGTTCAGTTAATTTTTTCTGATAACTTCAATTTCTTTGTTTGATTCTTGGTCATATGTATATTTGGCATTGGTGGACATCATTGAATGACAAAAGTTACCATGGTCAAGGTCATATGTTGCGTTATTCTTCCCAAACTTAACCTTAGTTAGGTGACTTAACCATGGTTAGGTAACATAACCTCAGTTAACTTCATGTCATTTCCTCACTTTATGTCTTTGTTGGCATTGGTGGACATCGCTGTGAACGACAAAAAATACCAAGGTCAAGGTCATATTTAGCGTTATTCTCTCAAAACTACACCCTAGTCAGACCACTTAACCTCAGCAACTTAGCTTCTTATGATTACGTAATAGATAGAGTATGGTTTCATTGAGTTGGTTCATTTAAACATCGAGATGGGCGTAGCACAGGTGTAAATCAGGTGTAAATCGTTTAATAACTGAAATAGAGCTGAAATGGACATGCTACAAAACAAATAGAGTATGGTTTCATCTCGTTGGTTAATTTAAACACCTCGATGGGCTATGCCCATCTCGATGTTTAAATGAACCAACTCAATGAAACCATACTCTATCTATTACTTCTCTTTGGTGGACATCATTTAAGCAAAAATGTAATAATATATTTCATATGCGGTTTGCAGCGGTGGACGAGACACCCTCAGACCGAGGTCTTTTTTGTGTTTGTTGCTTCCAAGGGATCACCTTTTCAGTATTTATTGACAATTTCACTAGCGTTTGCTTAGTGCTGCGTGGCGGCCGTAAAATGTCGCCCCGACTACAAATAAGTGGTATTATTATTATTTACTGGACCTTTGGGATCATCAATCCCATTCTGTGGCAAAACCTTGATTTTTAAGAGAAAAGCGAAAAATGATGACATTTTTAACTTTAAACATCTTTTTTTTCCATTTCTTACTTTGAAAATAAACATAAATTATTATAATCCCATTTTGCTATTTAGTGTGAATCTTTTAAATGTATTCTCATCAAAATCACTGAATAATTGAGCGAGCAGATAAAAGAAAACGTTAAGGTGCCACGTGATATTTTGGTTATATATTATAGACTCTATTGATATTTTATCTTCACATATTTGTGACATATTTAATTCCATTTTGAACAGTGTTTTTTTTCTCCTGAAAAATGGACAGAGGGCGTCATGATACTTTACATAAAAACGGAGATAATCAAAGTACCGAAGGTACTGAGAGCATGGTGAACTATGATTTGTGCATCCATGTAATGGAAGGTTTCTTTCCAATCACGCATGACATGGATGGACTGAAAATGTGTCAGCTCTTCTTAATAGCAATACATCAGTGCATGTAATAATACATCAATGCATTGTTTAATTTATCTGGAACTACGGCGATTAAAACAAGATAAGTTAAGGTATATACAGGATTAAAGAAGGGAACAAAAGGAATGTTTGGTTATAATGAAAATTAATCTTCGAAACACTTCATCATCTTCACAGGTGTTAAAGTGTATCAAAAAACATCACCAGTCATCACCTATCAAAGTTTGAGTCATTAGAAATGAATATAGCGTCAAAAAGGTCAAGACAGCTAATTTTGCCAATTCAAGGGGAGGTAATTCATAGACCCTTTGACCAACATAGCTGAATTAAAATAGGAAACAACCTTGCATTGATATCGACCTATTATGCAAGTATGATTAAAATCAAATGAACACGAGTGTAGTCAGTAGTCAGAGTGTAGCTGAAAAACAGCCATATCACCGCTGCACAAAGATTTATAATATACAAATTTAAACATGGAATGTCACTGTAAAATGACGAATTCTCCCTGAAGCTTCCTTGTTCCAAAAAGTGTGACCTTCAACTAAAAGAACATATGTTTTACATACAACTTGTAGTATAGACATACAGACTACACATATACAAAACATAACTTATAAATCTTTGTGCTCATTTGATTTT
Source organism: Cyrtodaria siliqua (assembly GCA_037043455.1). Lineage (NCBI taxonomy): Eukaryota > Metazoa > Mollusca > Bivalvia > Adapedonta > Hiatellidae > Cyrtodaria > Cyrtodaria siliqua. The sequence goes on along the minus strand of JAWPHD010008536.1, from coordinate 28,286 downwards.
GATCTCACAACTCGGAGTATCCCTGGTCTCAGGACACCGTTCTTATTTATTCTCACAACTCGGAATACCACTGGTCTCGGGATACCGTTTTAGTTCATTCTCACAACTCGGAGTACCACTGTTCTCGGGATACCGTTGTGATTTATCTCACAACTCGGAGTAAACATGATGTTCATACACAATTATGTCGAGGTTATATTTTTCAACCATGTATGTGAACGCTACTGAGAATTTCACGATTCATATCATTAATTGTAATTTCTACGTGGATCATTTTTTTAAGTCGGCAAATCGTTTGTTGACAATAATCACCAAAGTCACGGTAAATTTCGTTTACTACCTTAGGCCTAAACAAAAAGTATTGTGTTTCCTGTCACTCAACCGAATCGCCGTTTTTAACCTCGACACAACAACTTTTACCCCTTCATTTTTGTGTTGCTTTGTTGTGTTTTGGCCTTAACAGAATATAATTCAATCAGTTTTGCATGTAATTTGAAAATTTTGTAATAAAAGGTAACATATTTGTGTTTAGATCTACTCTTGTTGTGTAATGTATATCTCTCAATGCTACAGTCATACGTTAGAGACCCGCTTGTTACACGTTTGCACATTGAATAATGTTTGACAGCTACTCACTAACGCGCGGCAGGACTGTAGTTCTACGAGTTTGTTTCAAAACAGATGAGGTCTACCGCTACCTCTACCAAATTGACGCATAGATAAAAGTCGTAAACATCTTTAAAAAATCCCCCCCCCACACACACACACAATTTGTTTTCCGACTTAAGTCTAAAAGGAAGTACATCAGGCCTTTTATGGGGGTCTATAGGTGTCCGATTTAAAATTGACAGATATTAATATTTTATTCTACATGACCAAAACATAATGAGCCTATACAATCTTTTTTTTGCAAAGAAATTTATTCTGCACAGTAAAACGTGCTATCCTGGGTGACGCACCAGGGTTAATTTTAGCATATTACGTGCGAGTCCACCCTAGCTATATGGTGTTCTGAAACTTTAGACATTAACAAAATGGTTCTAGCTTCACATTTTGATTGATAGTGTTTTATATCTTGAACTGGAACAATTTTATCTTTTTAGCTGTCTCTAGAAAAAGTCTGATGTACCCCTTTTAAGACCATTGGGCATGAATTAAACAAACATTTTTGCATTAAAAAAAATATAATTAGAATAAAAAAAATTGGGTTCTACTCAGATTCGAAACCATCCCGATCGCTTTATAATCCATAATTTTATGGGACTGCCGCTCTCCCGACTGAGCTAATAATCCTTTACACATTTTGATGAACTATAAGGTATATATTCTAAAACCGGAGTGTCCGAATTGACCCGGTTTACGACACGATCGGCACACGTATGCAGGATTATTTTACGACCGAAACAGTTATTTTAACTTCATAGCAAGGGAGGTAAAGACTTCAGAATATTACACTGCGTACTTCAAAATAAGCTGAAATCTTATTCCGGAGAATAGGCAGCAACAACTTTTTACAAAGAATAGTAGCTTATGCGATAACCATTACTGACCAAACCTATTAAATATTATATGAAGACTATAAAGGCCATGTATATTTCTTAAATATATAAATCCAAGAAAGATGGAAGATATGCGTTTGATGGTGTTGCAACAAGAGAAATAAATTATAAAATTAACTGGTTACAAATCTCAGTCACTATCCTAGGAGAACAATACAGCGTATGAATATATTTTACGCAAGATCACGTGATGATCATGTGATGATGATGATTGATCTATTTATAGAACGCACAGCTAAACGATGAAACAATAGATAAAATAGCTATATAAATAATATATAACTTAAACAATGTATCGAGGAAATTATTTGAAATTTCTAAATGACATTACCTTATTTGTATCCTCACTAGAAAAGAAGAAACACCTGTTAAAATATGGGTCTTCTTTTTTAGGCAATGCGCCGATTCATCAGTGAGGCTGTAGTTATGATTCGTGAAAAAAACACGGTAACTATAGCTTAGTCAAGTTCACCATGCTAAAACTGATGTAAACAGCTATAGGGTATAAAATTAGTCAGCTGTTTATCTAAACTGTTTACATGTTGTATAAACGTATAGTTGCCCTTTGTGATGAAAACAATACATTGTCTGATGCACAATTTGGATTTAAAAAAGAAAAATCTACTGTTCACGCATTATTTGTGTTGTTAACCGTTATTCAGAAATATTCAAATGAGAATAAATGATTGTATTGTGTATTTGTTGACCGTATAAAAGCATATGTCTGTATTTATAGAAACGCATTATGGTTAAAATATATAATCATGGAATTGAAGGTAAAATGTGAATAATAATAGGAGATATGTACCAAAGGTAAAGTCTTGTGTCAGGTCTTGTCAAACTTATTCTGAATTATTTGAATATGATGTAGGTTTACGTCAATGGTAGGTAATCTCTCCAATCGTATTTTCTCTGTTTCTTTAAGACTTAGAGTTGTTTTGCAATGATGATATTGTATTAATGTTACTACTTTTCTAAGAGGTAGACTATTACCAAATGAAGAATTCACTTATAATAATAGTAATTTAGAAGTAGTTGATGATTTTAATTATTTGGAAACCGTGTTTAATTATACTGGTAATGTTTCACTTAACCAAAAACAATTAGATTGTAAAGCTTTGAACGCCCTTAATGATTTATTAGTAAATTGTCGAAAACATAAACTCAACCGTTCCAAGGCGGTAGCCCTATTGTCAACCCTTTTGTGTTTCGAAGTCTTATTTTGCCTTTTATTCATTTTTAAATTTCTTCTTTGTTTTTGTGTGTGTTTGTGGCTGACTGTCGTCCTTGAATGCTGCTTTTCCTTTCGATTTTTATATCTATATTAAACCTAAATTACTTTGTCAACTTTTTGATGTATTTGTTGGTACAATCTTGGGATATGCATCAGAAATATGAGGCTTTAGCTAGTCAAGAAATTGAAAGAATACACTTAAAATTGCGTAAGAAAGTATTAGATGTTAAAGTAAGTACTTGTACAGCTGCTGTTGGACGTTATCCTTTGTATATTTCACGATATGCTAAAATTGTTAAGTATTGGTTTAAGTTGTTAAATATAATATTATATTGAAACATGTTTATAATATGGCATATGATGACTGTGTTAATGGCAAAATTAACCCATTTATCTAATTTGAAATCATTACTGTAAGAATATGGGTTCAATTGGATTTGGGATAACCCTGATACAGTTGTTTGTAAGTTATTCTTATTAGTATTCAAACAAAGAATAATCGATTTTTTTTTTTACAAAATTATTATGCTGATAAAAAATGTTCTGGTGTCTTAGATTTGTATAACAATGTGAAAAATCATTTTCATTATGAAATGTATTTAGATGTATTGCCATGCGATTGAGGAAGTTTAGTAAGTAGAATAAGGTTATCGTCACATTCTCTAAAAATTCAAGCAGGTCGTTATGGTATCAATAGGATTGAAAGAAATGTACTTTTTTGTCAATATTGTAATACTCAAGATATTGAAGATGAGTTTCATTTCATTCTAAAATGTCCATCTTACTCCGACATAAGGAAGAAATACATAGCACAATAGTATCGTAATATACCAAGTATGTTTATATTAATCGAATTATTGCAAACTGAAAACAAAACGATTCTTTTTAAATTGGCTACATACCTCAAATGTGCGATGTTACATAGAATATCTATAAAGCATGTTTGAACACTTTACAGTTCATCCTCTCTGGAGCTGATATGTCTATGTATATTAAGCATATACTTTGACTACATGAACTCATTTTAAATCTTTCAAGTCCATGTGTTTTCTTAGAAATATAACGCTTTTACAACTGTGTACATATGATTTTGTTAAGTACTTCGAATTAGTGTAGCTTTCGATGTTCTTAATTCTAAACCATGCCAACTAAAATAGTTTTGACATCAAGTTTTACTAGCATTACTACTACAAATGCGTTTGAAAAAGTGCAAAAGAATTTTTAGAAATATTTTAACACTGAATTACAGATAATTAAATTGAAGGCAGGTAATTTAGAATGATCCATGTTTTATTTTATTGTACTAGACGGAACATGGAATTCGAGTATGACTTTCAATCTGTAGGGGGCGTATGTCACGGTTCATAGATATATAACAGGTAACATTTTTCTAGCCCTATGGCATGAGGTTTACGGGATAATTGTGCAAACGGCGTGTTAGAAACCCCGGTTATTGAACCGTAAACCTAGGTTTATAGTGATAACTGGAGTTTACGGAATTATTGTGCAAACGGGGTTATTGAACCGTAAACCTAGGTGTTCAATGATAACTGGGGTTTTCGGAATATTGTGCAAATGGCGTGTTAGAAACCCCGGTCATCGAACCTTAAACCTATGTTTACATCGATTACTAGGGTATACGGGATTATTGTGCAAACGGCGTACCATTAACTTAGGTTTCTGTTCAGAAAATGGGGGTTATAGGAAAATGTGCACATTAAATTTTGATAACCGCGGCTATTGAGTGAAAACCCCAGTTTACGGATTATTTGCGATCCATAAACGTAGGTTTCTGCTAAGAAACTGAGGTTTAAATTATTCTGATAAACGTGGTTTCTTGGTCAGAATACGCATTTATTGAACCCTTAACCTAGTTGTACGGTCATAACTCGGGTCTATGGGATTATTGCGCAAACGGCCATTTAGCCGCCAAATTTCAAATGTCGTCTGCTTAAATTTGAATTCACACCTTTCGATAACCTTTTTTATCACATAACTTAGGACATGGGAGTGGAATAACACCATTCTACATTTTCAATATACAACTAGTTATATAACTATACAAATAGGCCTAGTACACGCTGTCAAAACAAATCGATAATAATTCAATTCCCACGGTTTGTGTCTGTTTCGCGTGTTAAAGCGACACGCAAAATGCAATAAAAATCAATATGTGAGTTATCTCATAAATAGAATCTAACATTTCGTTATCATTCATTATTGAATTGATTAAATTCGTTAGCAAAAATGATATAATGCTCGGCAAGAGCCTCGCATTATATCATTTTGCCAACTCGTTTAATAAAATCAATGATGAATGAGTACTCATGTAAGATCCTCTAATATATATAAAGTGGTATGGTAAACATTCTTACTGAGTGGCCAACAGAGTAAACCCTTATCACCCTGCACATGATGGGCATGTTGATCTGGGTTTACACTGATCGTAAAAAGCAATGTCTTCGACTGTGGCAACGAAAGGGTTAGACATATTTTATTTTACATTATTTTACAGCATCATACTTGTACACGGATTAGAACGAAAGTAAAATACTTAGGATGTTCTTCTTCTAAAAAAAAGAGAGAAGTTTTTTAAAGCCCCAATGCCACCATCCAATACTAAACGTGCCCTTACACCACAGAATAATTTCAATGATTTCGACCAAAAGAGGAGAAAACGTTCAACATTTAATTTTGATTTATTTCTGAAATAATAGTTTGCATTTTCTCTCTTTACAGATTAACCTATCCACTTCCACATACAAAAATGAAGATACTCATAACAGGAGGTGCCGGGTACTTGGGATCTACCATGACCCCTATGCTTCTCGATCTGGGCCATGACGTCACCATCTACGGTCAGTTTTTCTGGGGAATCAAATCCCTTCTTCCAGTTGTGCACCATCCTAACTTGCACATCATTAAAGGCGACGTTCGAGATCGTGAGCACCTCTCCCAGGAGATGGCCGACAAGGAAGCCATCATACACTTGGCGGCGATCGTCGGTTATCCTGCATGTGACAAGAACCCGGTACTTGCTATGGACACAAATAACGTCGGCACAAAAAACATCGCCGATTTTAAAACCCCGAACCAGATTTTAGTTTACGCTAGTACCGGGTCGTTCTACGGCACAGTAGACGGACTATGTACGGAAGAAACGAGCATCAGTCCGCTAGCACTACGGAAGCAGCAAAGCGGATGTTGAGAAAATGGTAATTGCGACTGGTGGCATCGCGTTGCGTTTAACAACCGTCTTCGGTTTATCACCGCGTCTTAGGCTCGATCTTTTAATAAACGACCTTACTTACAAAGGCCTTACCTTGAAAGAGTATGACGTATACGAAGGAAGCTTTAGACGTACCTTTCTGCACGTGAAAGACGCCGCACGAGCGTTCATATTCGCCGTTGATCACGCAAAGGAAATGAAGGGACAGGAATACAACGTCGGTGACGAGAAAATAAATATGACGAAATCGCAAGTAGCTCAGCTTATTCAGAAAAATGTTGTAGTCTGTAATATCACGGAGTCAAACTCCGGTGTTGACAAAGACAAGCGAGATTATGAAGTGTCCTACGCAAAAATCAGAACATTGGGGTACCAGTCAACCATATCAGTAGAAGAAGGAATCAAAATCATGCTGAAAGTACTACCCTTCATCACAGCAGATGAGATCAGCGCGTGCAAGAACGCATCAATTCACTAGATACAATATTTTATTAAGAACTAGTTTATTAAAATCTCCTCTCCACAAGGATACAATGCAAAACCAATATCATTATATACCACCAAATATTCAACAACGTTTTGTTTCCGTTCAGAAAACTTCTCTTGATTATGAAACGTGTAAAATGTTCACTCTTTAAATTGGTTGCATACCAAAAAGAAGTGTTATGCAAACAGTACCCTAACTATAAATAAATCATACTGCCCGGCTACATATCCGTATTGTGCAAAATGCAGCATTAGGTGTAACACGCCCATTGATTGTTGCATTGAGTTGTGTGTGAATTAAAATTTAAATGCCATGTTGTCATTCATATCTAGACCCAAATTAAAAATGAATAACTTACATTCTCATCACAAATGACACATATGATGCCAAAAAATCCACAGAAAAATGGGGATCATGTATCTTCTAAAAACGAACTTGTCTCATGAATGAATGCTCCCTTTAAAAACATAAACACTGAGATGCCATAATATTGTATTCCAACACTCATTTTCATATAAGCAAACTAAATTAAAAACTCACAATTTTAACATGACAATGCTTGAAAAATGTAACAAATAGATCAATAATGTGATATAAACCAAAAATAGCACTTTAAATTAGTGAAAATGCCTTTTTTTACAAAATGAAATGAGAACTATTTATTGACGCCATTATGAAACTACCCCAGGCCGACACTTCCTGTGTTGCAATGGGTGTGCTACACCATTACCGGAGAAACGACGTAATACCGCCTTTGTTTTACACGAGTTTTCGCGGTAATACTACGGAAAATCGGTTTTCCTTATGTTGGTATGTCGTCTTTTTCACATGTGTTATGTAAACAATACATTTACTGCAAAATGACCCGTTGATCCGGATACCAATAGGTGTTATGCATAAACGTAGGTTTCCATGTGACACAAGGCAATTTGCTTTAGTTTCTTACCTTTAAATGCTTCTGCATGGTTCGAAATGAATTATTACTTTGATCCGTAATCCCCGAAGTTTTGATCCGTACTTTCCGCAGTTATAATGCCAAAAGCTGTTTTGACCTTTTCATTTTTAGCTCTACTGGCCAAGGGCCAGCAGAGCTTATGGGATGGTGTGTTGTCCGTCCGTCCGTTAACTTTTGCTTGTGTACACTCTAGAGGCCACATTTCTGATGCAATCATCATGAAACTTTGTCAGAATGTTTGTCTCAATGAAATCTCGGTCAAGTTCGAAAATGGGTCATGTGGGGTCAAAAACTAGGTCACTAGTTCAAATATTGAAAAAACCTTGTGTACACTCTAGAGGCCATATTTTTGACCCGAGCTTGATGCAACTTTGTCAGAATGTTTGTCTTAATTATATCTTGGTAAAGTTTGAAAATGGATCACATGGGGTTAAAAACTAGGTCACTATGTCAAATACTTGGAAAAACCGTGTGTACACTCTAGAGGCCATATTTTTGACCCGATCTTGATGAAACTTTGTCACAATGTTTGTCTCAATGAAATCTCGGTCAAGCTCAAAAATGGGTCATGTGGGATTAAAAACTAGGTCACTAGGCCAAATACTTGAAAAAAATTGTGTACACTTTAGAGGTCATATTTGTTACCCAATCTTGATGTAACTTTGTCAAATTGTTTATCTTAATTATATCTTGATCAAGTTTGGAAATGGGTCACATGAAGTTAAAAACTAGGTCACTAGGTCAAATATTGGAAAAACGTTGTGTACACTCTAGAGGCCATATTTTTGACCCGAGCTTGATGCAACTTTGTCAGAATGTTTATCTTAATTATTTGTCTCAATGAAATCATGGTCAAGTTCGAAAATGGGTCATGTGGGGTCAAAAACTAGGTCACTAGGTCAAATATTGGAAAAACCTTGTGTACACTCTAGAGGCCATATTTTTGACCCGAGCTTGATGCAACTTTATCAGAATGTTTGTCTTAATTATATCTTAGTCAAGTATGAAAATGGGTCACATGGGGTTAAAAAGTAGGTCATTAGGTCAAATACTTGAAAAACCTTGTGTACACTCTAGAAGCCGTAAGTCTGACCCAATCTTGATAAAACTTTGTCACAATGTTTGTCTTAATTATATCTTGGTCAAGTTCAAAAATGAGTAACATGGTGCTAAAAACTAGGTCACTAGGTCAAACTTTGGAAAAGCCGTGTGTACACTCTAGAGGCCATATTTTTGACCCGATCTTGATGAAACTTTGTCAGAATGTTTGTCTCAATAAAATCTCGGTCAAGTTCAAAAATGGGTCATGTGGGGTCAAAAACTAGGTCACTAGGTCAAATACTTGAAAAAACTTGTGTACACTCTAGAGGTCATATTTGTTACCCAATCTTGATGAAACTTTGTCAAATTGTTTATCTTAATTATATCTTGATCAAGTTCGTAAATGGGTCACATGAAGTTAAAAACTAGGTCACTAGGTCAAATATTGGAAAAACCTTGTGTACACCATAGAGGCCATATTTTTGACCCGAGGTTGATGCAACTTTGTCAGAATGTTTATCTTAATTGTTTGTCTCAATGAAATCTCGGTCAAGTTCGAAAATGGGTCATGTGGGGTCAAAAACTAGGTCACTAGGTCAAATATTGGAAAAACCTTGTGTACACTCTAGAGGCCATATTTTTGACCCGAGCTTGATGCAACTTTGTCAGAATGTTTGTCTTTATGAATCTTGGTCAAGTTTGAAAATGGGTCACATGGGGTTAAAAACTAGGTCACTAGGTCAAATACTTGAAAAACCTTGTGTACACTCTAGAAGCCGTATTTCTGACCCAATCTTGATGAAACTTTGTCAAAATGTTTGTCTTAATTATTTCTTGGTCAAGTTCAAAAATGGGTCACATGGTGTTAAAAACTAGGTCACTAGGTCAAACTTTGGAAAAACCGTGTGTACACTCTAGAGGCCATATTTTTGACCCGATCTTGATGAAACTTTGTCAGAATGTTTGTCTCAATGAAATCTCGGTCAAGTTCAAAAATGGGTCATGTGGGGTCAAAAACTAGGTCAAAAACAGCCAGTAGAGCGTTCACAGGCCCTCTTGGGCCTCTTGTTATAAGTATAGGATCATTAAAATAAATCCGATACAAGTGTAATTAAGCAAATACAATTATTTAACTTTCACATCCGCTCAACTTCCGGTAGGTTGAGATATTCAGAAGGTGAAAATAAAGGGGTTTACTCGGACTTATCCTCAATCTCTATATAAAATATGAAAATATTAGACCACGACTTAAATCAAATGTATCCATATTGCTGTTTTAAAATCAGACAACACCAAAAAGAAGATACATAGATGTACACAAAGAATAAAGCTTTCAATATAATTATCAAGTACAAACTAGTTTTATAAAGGGCTCAAGTCAGATGAGCACCAACGATAAACACCGAGTTTACCCCCTACCAGAATGTGGATGTCTTTTATTTTATTGATCATTGATTGGTCAAATTATTTTGATGATGTCATGTGAAAGTTATAAACGCACATGAGAGAAAAATCGAAATATTTCAAATTAAGGTTAACATTTGGTCAGCTTTTCACAGCTTAAATAAAGACTTAATTTTGCGACATATACTGCTAAAACTTCAGAAGATATGTTAGCAGTATATAATGCTACACACGCTTAATTTCCAGCGTTTTGTACTCCTGGGAAAAGTATTGGGGTTTGATGGCGGGGACGGGATGGGGACGTGGGGATGAGGGGAGGGAGGGGTGTGTTGAGGTGGGTGTAAATTGACTGTCAGACATACACACGTACAGTGGATAACATTTGATCTAGGCTATGTTTCATACACGATACACGTGCATGAGAAGTGGCTGCTAAACTGTATGCTATGAGCTTTATATACACCTGGGTAACAAGACAATAAGCACGCATATCAGTAAATAATTAAATAAAATAGCTGTTCATGATTTAGTATGGTAGGTCGGATTTATTGTATTTATTATTTTTTCACGTGCAGGGATTGTTTAAGTTTATTTTGTAACTACGCAGCCACTATCATTGTAATTGTATATTAATTGACAAAATGGGCAAATAAAACACGGACTTGTTGTCGGCGTGGCAACATACAACAAGTCCCAAGGCAGAAAGAATAATACAATATATACAGTATATGTACTGAAATGGCTAGATTTTGATTTTTATAATTGATAATGAAGAGAGGCACGGGTACTTTGTACAAATGATTATTATTTGTAAAGTACAGGATATAACATGTACTGGTAAAAAAGCAATAGTCGCTGAGAAGCAATAGCCGTCATTCTGTTATAACTTTTAATTTTGATGGATTTTTTTTCAGTATGTGTTATCTGAAATGCATCAGCGCTTAATCTAAATACAAAAACAAGAAAAAATACGCCAAAAAAGTAAATTTTGACCGTAAAAATGATAGCGTCTTGTATTTAGGTGCAGAAGTGTGGGGGTTTGGTGGAGAGAGAGAGAGAGAGAGAGAGAGAGAGAGAGAGAGAGGTAGGAGTGGGAGAAGGGATAACTTGAATAAATAGGGGTAAATTCACTGTAAGACAAACACACGGACAGTAGATAACATTTGATCTAGACTATGTTACTTTGTACAAATGATTATTATTTGTAAAGAACGTGATATAACATGTATACACTATGATTAGGTAATGTTCGTACATTTTAATATGTATGACAACCATTTTACATTTAACTTTAATGAACATTTTGATTCGATACTAACATGTTTATATGCAAATAACTTTTAAATCGTCTTGTACATATGTGTGTTCATATAACTTTCCAGAAATTATCACCACGTGATCAGGATATTTAGAGCGACTTTAGTTTAAGTTTGTTGTTTTTTTGTTCTGAAACGAGGCTTTAATGGAGATTTTGGATGTATTTGACCAATGTTCTTTAAAAAAACAAGCAGAAGAAGTAGATCAGCAATCAATATCGCCATTAATTGGGTAGGCAGTAAAGTAAGACGTTTAGAAATATATGCAGACGGCCTTTTTTTAAATAATATTTTATCATAATTATTTGCCTTTTGAAAGGCCAGGAATAATGAACATGATCGATCATTCGTCATCATTCGCGGTAACTGATTTATTTATTTATTTATTTATTTATTTATTGATTTTTTTTTTTTTTATTTTTATTTTTTTTATTTTTTTTATTTATGTATTGATTTATTTATTTATTCATTTATTTATTTATTATTTATTTATTTATTTATTTATTTATTTATTTATTTATTTATTTATTTATTTATCTATTTATTTATTTATTTATTTATTTATTTATAATCATGATTTATCTTAATTGCTCGGTGTCGGTGTTTGTGGCTTATTGTATTAAATAGTTTTGCTTCAACAAGATGATTGTACTCAGTTTAGTTTAGGATTGTTTTTGGCTTTTGAAATATTCTTTTGCTTTTTAATTAAAACATGTTGTTTTAAATTGTTCATTGTGAATTGCAATATTGTACATTATTTAAAGGATAATTACAATTTCGTATTACGGTTTACTTGGGTTGTTAGTTTCAAAGCCACCAGTTGATGTTTCTCACTGTTATAGTATATACAAGAAATCTCATGAAAAAGTTCTGCCACGAAAACTTTGCATTTAGAGAACAACGCGAGTTATATGTATATGTACCTCTTGTACAATCGTTTCTTCATCTTGTACAATGGTTACTGCATATATGTACATGTACCTCTTGTACTATGGTTACTGCATCTATGTATATGTACCTATTGTACAATCGTTACTGCATCTATGTATATGTACCTCTTGTACACTCGTTTCTTCATATATGTATATGTACCTCTTGTACAATCGTTACTTCATATATGTATATGTACCTCTTGTACAATCGTTATTGCATCTATATATATGTACCTCTTGTACAATTGTTTCTTCATATATGTATATGTACCTCTTGTACAATGGTTACTTCATATATGTATATGTACCTCTTGTACAATCGTTTCTTCATATATGTATATGTACCTCTTGTACAATGGTTACTGCATATATGTATATATACCTCTTGTACAATGGTTACTGCATCTATGTATATGTAGCATTTGTAGAATGTTTACTGCATATATGCATATGTACCTCTTGTCTAATGTTTATTGCATCTATGTATATGTAACTTTTGTACAATGGTTACTTCATATATATGTATATATATGCTTACTATATATGCTTACATATATATATAGTATATATAGTTATGTATATATTGCTTGTTATACTAGTAGAATTTGTATCTCGGTTCGGAACTATTTGCTAGACTGTGTGCAGTGTATGAATACGTTGTCATTAAGGTGGAACGCAATAGTCCCGTCTAAAACGCCCACCGCGCCCAAAAGTGCCGTGAAAACAGAACACTGAACATAATTGACAGGCTCCATGAATTGAGAGAGCAAACCCCAATCAATTAATCCAGTCGACTTACACGTGTCAAGACAACAATACAGTCTAGGTGTGTCAGAGTAGTGCAGTCTTTTGATTGACGTGTTGGTGTTTATTTCTGCTACATTTCCCGCCAAATGCAATTGTTCACTGAGTTTACATTTCCCGCCAAATGCAATTGTTCACTGAGTTTACCTGAGTGCAATCGCAAATATACATTTAGGTATGTTAAAGGTCCTGGAGACGTTTTGAAAGAATACTATGTTGTCCTGCATGTAAAATTTGCGTGTTCATATGGCCTTGCGGTGTGCGCATGTGGCTACACTGCATGAATTGAATTGAATATTGTTTAACGGCTCATCAACACAGTTAGGTTATTTATGCGTGTGTATGTGTACATGTGTGTACGTGTTTGTACATGTGTGTACTTGTCTGTATGTGTGTGTTTACGGGTTGTGAGTGAGTGCGATCGTGAGTGTACATGTATGTACGTGTGTGTACATGCGCGTGTGCGCGCGCGTGTGTGTGTGTGTGTGTGTGTGTGTGTGCATGCGTGCGTACGTAGATGCATACATGCTTGTGTGCATGCGTGCGTGCGTGCGTGTGTGCGTGCGTGCGTTTGTGTACATGTGTGTATGTTTGTGTGTGTACGTGTATGTACATATGTGTACTTGTGTGTACGTGTGTGTTTAGGTGTTGCAAGTGAGTGCGTTCGTGTGTGTACATATATGTACGTGTGGGTACGTGTCAGTCTACGTGTGCGTGCGTGCGGCTGCGTGCGTGCATGCGTGTGTGTTTGTGTGTTTGCGCGAGCTTGTGTGCGTGTGTTCGTGCGTGCGTGCGTGTCTTTGTGTACATGTATGTATGTATGTATGTATGTGTGTGTACATGTGTGTACGTGAGAGCACATGTGTGTACGTGTATGTACGTCTTTGTGTTTACGTGTTGTAAGTGAATGCGTGCGTACGTGTGTGTACATGTATGTACATACGTGCGTGTACTTCATATGGAAGAATCTTCCTCAAACGGGTTATCGATAAGTCGCCAGATTTTTACATGGGGCGTATAGGGGGAAATTTCATTATTGTTTAATATTAGAAATTCTATAAATTTGATCGCTTAGGTGCAAAAACGGTTTCTTAAAATACAATTTATTATCTTTATTTGGATATAAGTTTCATATTTTTATGTTAAAAGGATCTTGGTCTGTTTTCGAGTTTAAATACACCATCTAGTGTCCTTATATGTTCTATATAAAATTCTTAAAATATGTCGAACATGTGTTTTTTAATTGTAAATATATCGCATAATGACGAAACTGAAGCCTTAGGTGCAAACGGTCCTAAATAGGTGAAACACTAATCTTTATTTTGATATAGTTTTTTTGTTAATGACACTAGTTATAGATGGTCTGTTTTACAAGCAAAGATAGCAATTTTGTTTAAATTATTAATTGTTGTTGTTGTTGTTGTTGTTTGCGATAATCACATTAAGCAGACGACGCGGAGAAATATATATCATGAAGAGTTGTACGCATAAATGTTTAATTCATGCAAAAACCCATTACACATGTTTTTCTCTGTCCAATGATAATATTTTCATTTTAGGCAAAACAGGAGTCAGAACGAAACATTTGCTATATCAAAAATGATGGTATTTGTAACTTTTAAACAGCTTTTTATAGAAGTTCTCACTATTATAATGCCATTTCCATAAAAATACACTTAAAAAAACTATTCTCTGTTATAGCTTATTAAAAGCTGGTTTATAATAAAGTATTTCATGTAAATATTAAACTGATTTTTTAAAAATGTGTTTTGCTTAAATTTACTAAAGTGCATTTATAGTTTCATTCCATATGGTTACTGTAGATACATAATGATTCTCAATGTTTTATGGCCCCCATAAAGTGTGCAAGTGTGACTGCCGACATAACAAAGTTATCAAAAGCAGTGATGCTTATGCATCTTATGTAATAAAAAATATCTGCTTGGAATTTGATATGGTTAGTGATGTTGAATTATCCAGACAAATAAGACAGCAAATCAATGGTAAGATAGTATTTATGTATGATCGTATCTTGCGACATAAAAAAATAATAGCAAACAAATCTGAAACCCTTTGGAACATCAACATTAATATGCCAGCACAGAGCATGAAAGGTATTTTAATACTGTTTGAAGACCCAGAAAGAACAAGCACAGAAACCTATTACAACCCAATGATTGAAAAGGTTGAAATGACAATAGAGGGAGTACCAAATCTGTTGTATAGTCAGGGCATGAAGGCATATCAACATTGGGATGAAATCAACAAATATTTTGCCTTGACCTCAAAAAGAAACAAAGAGACAGAAATAGCAGCGAGCGACTTAAACTTTACCAATGTTTCTCTTGAGACCTATTTAACAAAATCATATGCTTTGTGGCTTGATCTTAGAACATGTGATGACAATTTATTATACGGCAGTAGAAGAAAAATAGAAAACGGCAGTGAAGGCATAACGATAATAATAAATAAAAAAGCAGATGCAGATCAACCTTTAAATATGTATCTATATATAATACAAGATGCGCAAATCAATTTCGAAGATAGAAGATTCAAAGAAACACGATACTAAATATCCTAAATATCCCCACAGTGCCATTATCTGTGGTCAGACAGGCTGCGGCAAAACAGAGTTTGTTCTTGACATACTTGAACAAGAGTATGTTGGAGTTTTTGAACATATAATTATATTGTGTCCAACCATAGAGTGGAACGAGGCTTATAAAAATAGATCCTGGATAGGTGATGTAAGACACCCGAGAGATAAAAAAATAACAATTGTCAATCCCGTTAGCAACGGCAAAGAAATGCTACAAGAACTGTTGCGTTTTTTTTTCAAACAATATGCTGGCAAGCCCACACTATACATCATTGATGATTGCTCCGCCACAAAAGAATTAACAAAGAAAAAGGATATGTTATCAGAGTTGGTATTCTCTTGTCGCCAAACCAAACAATCAGTGTGGGTCATTTCGCAGAGATATAATTCTGAATTGGAATATTTGAGGGAGCAAGCAAAATGGTTGTGTATGTTTTATACTAAGGACAGAGATAGTTATGAAAATTGTTTGAGAGAAAATGATGTTATTCCGACGTTGGAGGAGAGAACCAGAATAAGAAAAGCTTTAGCAAAGACTAAATATTCCAAGTTAATTTTCAGGACTGACCAACCAACTGGTTATTCGGTTGAATAATTTTTAACAGCAATGCTATTTTTTTAACAGCATTGCTTTGTTGCTAATAGTAATACTAACAGCAAAGTAGCAATACTCACATGAAAATATAATGGAAATATCAAAAAATATAGTAATGCTTATAGCATTGCTCATTGCTCATAACAAATAGCAATGTTGATAGCAGTGCTTGCAGCAAATTAACAATGCTAATAAAAAAATAGCAATATTAATAACAATGCTATTAACAATACTAACAATTACTAGTTGCATGAATATCGTAGCTGGTTGTTTTGTGTTTTATATTTATTTCAATATAAAAAATAAAATTATCAATATAAAAATGAATGCGGAAGAACTATTACAAGATATATCGGAAGGTTTCACAGAACGTGATGAATCAAAGCAACACGAAACAAAAAAAGAAAGATTATCAGCCATAATGGCTGGCGGCGGTAGCCGTCAATATTTGTGTAAAGACATACAACTCACTAATATAGATGGCATGCCACCGGATGAAATTAACAAACTTTACTGCAGATATGAAGCAAGGCTTGGGGTAAGTATCACCAAGACTTTAGACAATTCTTTTATTAACTTGTATGTGATGGGAGTATCAAAATATTTTAATGTAACCAATCCACCAAAGATTTGGAGGAAGACCCATTTATTAATCATGCTTTGACAAGTGCTTGTTGAGAGTTGTATTACAGGTATGGAATGTGCTTAGCACCATTTACAGCAATACTGATAACTGTTAGACATATTGATTTTAATGAAAATGAAAATATAGATAATGTAAATGATGGAGAACCAAGAGAGTGAAGTTATACCTGCACAAAAAGTAAAAAATCCAAAAAGAATAGAAGCTGGAAAAAAAGGAGCAGCGGCAAGAAAGGCAAAGCGTTTGGTAAAGCAAGATGCAAAGCAAGATGCTGCAGATCAAAATGCTGCAAAGCAAGATGAAAATAAAATAACAAAAATAACAATACATGAAGAGGAACCAGAAATCAAAATAAACGTATACAAAAATTATATTTCAACGTGTCTGGTTTTATTAGTAGGCATTGCTGGGTTGGGTTTGTATATTTATAACAAGAAATCTGCTACACAACCTGTGCAACCTGTGGCTGTTCGTGTTGCACCAACAGACCCGTTTGATTGTTTTTAATAATTTATTTAAAAAAAAAATATAAAAAACAAAATAAAAAAAAAATGGCAACAAGTATTGACGGAAAACAAATTGTAAATATGATGTATCACGCTGGAGTGGAAACACTTTTAACTGTTGGATATTCTGAGATTGGCAGAAAACTACTAAAAAGACTAAAAAGACCAGCCCCTCAAGTGGATTTTAATACGGTAGATGTTGGGATGCTGTCTGTGGATATAATGTTAGCAATGGCTACAAAGGATATGCTGATTAAGCAAGGTATTATTCCTGCGGATATTATGAAATAATTTAAAAAAAAATATATATATAAAAAAATGGCAAGTGCAGTAGCAATGATGATCGGTGGCGCATTAACAAATGCAATCGCATTTAGCGGTTCAAATTATTTCTTTTCAAAAATGGGAAGTCATTCAGATGAGGAAAGACAAAGACATGACAAAGCAGTGAAACAATTGGAAGCAGCACAAGCGGAGTGGAATAAAAAAAGAACAGAGAGATTAGATTTTATTAATAAGCAACTGCAAAAAGAGCATCATGCAGAGCAGACTTTTGATGATGTAGACCAGGCGATGAAACAGTATTATTATACAACTGGCAAACATTTGCTTTTGGAACCGGAGCCCAATGTCAATACCATGGATGGACCATATTCAGTATCCACTATTTTTGTATCTGCAATAGTGTATATTTTATTTATTTCCAAGTCTGTCCATTTCTTTGTGCTATTTTGATTTTGCTCTTCAAGTAGTTCCTCAAATTGTGCAGTTGTGATATCCATTTTTCTTTATAGTTATATAAATTTTAATCTTTGTAGAAAAAATGGAAAAGATTTATTATAGACCAAAAGGATTTTGGAGAGGTTACTCAGCAGTTAAAAAATTAGCAAAAGAGGCTGATGTTAGTGAGAAACAGGCATTAGAATTTTTAAAAAAACAAGCTGTGTGGCAGATTTATTTACCCGCGCCAAAGAAAATAATTAGACCCAGTTTTGATGTTTCTGCTAAAAATAGAGTGCATCAAGCTGATTTGTTATTTCTGTCGCATGATACTTTGGGCCGTGGCCGCAAGACAGATAAATATGCATTGACTGTGGTTGATATTGCGAGTAGATACAAAGAAGCAGAGCCACTGACTTCCAAGGATAGCAAAGAAGTTGCTAAAGCATTTGAAATATCCAAAATTATTACAAGTGGATCCAGGCAGAGAATTTATGGGTGCAGTATCGCAGTTGATGGCAAAACATAATGTAAATATCAGACGGGGCAGAACAGAAATACACAGAGACCAAGCTATAGTGGAAAGATTTAACAGAAAATTAGCTGAAAGATTGTTTGGTTATCAGTATGCTAAGGAAATAGATTCCCAAAAACGCAACAGAGAGTGGGTAAAGAGATTACCAGAAGTTGTTAAAGCAATAAATGCGGAGACAAAAAAGCCTCCTCCTGTTGAAACAAAAATATTAAAAGGTGATCCTATCTGTATGAATGCAAGTGTAAGATATTTATATCAACCCGGAGAACAAGAAGGTGGAAGACGCAGAGCAACTGATCCAATGTGGAGTGTGGATATTCACAAGATATATTGAAGCAAGGTATAAGAGTTTATTATTTGAAATTACCAGCGTCACAAAGAGGATTTGTCAAAGAAGAATTACTTATTGTTCCTGCTGATACCCAAATTCATAAGTTTTTATAGAAACCATGCGCATCAGTTGTAATTCCATCTTCTCGAATGTATATTTAAGTGTAAAATGGTGACAGTGTTACTTTGTTTACTGTTATGCCGTATATTTGATGTTTTATTGATCGCATCATATTCATTTCATGTGTAAACTTTTTCTTATCGAATAGTGCTTCTTTGTAGTTTTCAAAGTTTATATGTTTTTGAACTACATAAGTTTTTACACCCTTTGCTTTTTTAATGAGTTGTTCATCCGCTCTCAAAATGGAATATAGTTTGGGTCTTAATGCAACATTGT
This sequence comes from Cyrtodaria siliqua, assembly GCA_037043455.1. NCBI lineage: Eukaryota > Metazoa > Mollusca > Bivalvia > Adapedonta > Hiatellidae > Cyrtodaria > Cyrtodaria siliqua. The sequence goes on along the minus strand of JAWPHD010008536.1, from coordinate 9,000 downwards.
CAGCTATAGTAACACCAGCACATTCATCTTTCATTTTACCTAAAAGATTTTTATTTGTATCATCGTGCATTGGATGGTTTTGCGGATAATCACTTAAGTCATATTCATCTTTCATTTCAACCATATCTTTGTATGCATCTTCTGTTTTGATGTCTACTAATAAACTATCAGTATCTGTGTATAATAAAGTACAGTCAGATCCATACCTTTTTTGCAAAGTATTATAGTACCAATCATACATCATGTACTTTGATAAATCTAATACTGCCATTCCAACATAAATTGGTTTGTTTAATATTAATTTTGTTTTGCTTACATGTATTGCTGACAATTCATCTGAAAACTTTATACGCCTGTTAAAGTTGGGTTTGGCTAGTATTTTTCTTATCTTTTCATTTTCGGAGCCGTCAGTTCTGACTAGTTTTATATCAGTTCGCTTGCGTAAATTTTCCATTGTTTTACCAAACACAGAGTTGTTCATAAGTTTGTAAAAATCTTTTTCAAATTGTGATTTAGCTTTTATCCTAAGTTCTGTGTTTAAAAAAATATATGATTTCATCCATGGTTTTTCATTAAATTCTTATACTCTGTGTATTTTTTTTAGTTTCATGCCCAAAGATAAATACAGTTCCAGGTTTTTGTGATGTATCACATATTTTTCTTAGTCCATAAGATTGAGGACTAGTTGTTCTGAATTTATCATGCTATTATTTTCTAACAGATCTGTCTGGTATTCAGACAACCATTCTTTTTTCACTGCTAATCTTTCCGGTGCAAGTGGATAGTCATTATGAGATTCATGGAGTTCTTTAGGATATTCCAAATCAACTTCTAGAAAATATCCTTTTCCTTTTTTTGGCTTTGTCAACGTTTCTGTTTCCACCCACTTAAAGCCAGAATATGGAAGTGGCTGACTCATTGCCCACCCATATAAGTTATTAGCATCATAATCCATTAAAAAGTTGTTTTCCTCGTTAAGGTTATAAACTTTTGGATTGTTTGCTTTTGCATATCGTTTTGATACCATACTAATTCCACCACGCATACCTTTTTCTACAAACAAGTGCATTTCAATGTCTGTTAAAAGTTCTAAATCTATTTTAGAATGTTTAAGTAAAGCATCCCAAGATAATCCAGGTGCTGTGTAGTAATGCAAGGGATCGAGTTTATATGCATTCATGCATGTTTTCCTGAAAGTTTGAAATACATCTGCTAACAAAGTTACATCCGTTTTTAGATATAAATCATGATAGTCTCCAAGAGTTTTGCAATTTAACTCTTTCCATACTTTTTGAGCATGCTCGTAATCTTCGGGACTTATACTTTCATCTGAGAGACTACTGTAAAACTTTAAGTGGTAATTGCGTTTCCTCAAATCTTTCCACACTGTCCATATATTCGTATGGATAAACACCTTTTCGCAGAAGTAAATTTGTTTGTTCCCCAAACTGATTTTCAGTAATTTTGAAATCAGATTTGTCTGTTGCGTCAACCAATTTTTCCAGAGACTGAAAGCTATCCAAGAATCTAAGTTGTCCGGCACTAAATGAAATATACTTTTCAGCTTTGTTTGGGATGCATGTAATACTACCTGTCATTTTATGTATTTTTTGCATTATAAGATGACTATCATATTCTTTGAGGTTGTGAAATATAACAGGTATAGGTGTTTCGTTTGGTTTTATTTTCAGCTTTAGGTTGCAGTTTTTATGTGCTTCACCTCTGTATTCTCCTGTAAAATGACAGTGGTCTCTTACTTTACAGTTTTTGCATTCCTTACCTATTTCATTCTCGCATATCCAACAGTGTGTTGCTTTTTCATAATCTTCCTCATTTTGTTGTGTCATGATTAATGGTTTTGTGTGAGCAAATATATTATTAATGTTGCTCTTCTCACATTCTAAGTGATTTAAAAACTTTTCAACAACATCTTCACCTCTGTAAATATCAGGTTCTTCAGCTTTGCCATCATATCTGACAACCTGGTATCCAAAACCACAAGCTTCGTGTACATTTTGAATTTCAGATTTCTTTCCAATTTTGATTGATTGCGGTTTGATTATACTCTCAAAATCAGCATATATTGCATAAGGCACAGGCATATGATATTAAATTGTGTGTGATTTTTACCTTTTTGCGGCATTTCTATTCTGCAAGAATTTTTGTTGATACCATCACAGTCTTCTCTGTGTTTGGTAAGTAGATCTTCTCTTGAAAAGCCGTAAAGACAACGATCGCAGAAATAAGTTTTACCGTGATGTTTGTTTTGATCGTAAAGTAATCTATTTAGATTTTTAATACAGCAATAGTGATATTTTGTTGTTATTGTTTTTGGTTCGTTGGAATAATCATCAGGGTTATAATTGTCATCTATAATTCCTTCTTCATTATTTGGATCATCTTCATCTTCATTTTCTAAATCAACCTCAACGTCTTCAGAAATTAAAAGCAAGTTAATTCTTTTTATTTCTTGCGGTTGCTCTGATATTCTATATGGAAATACAGATACCCTTTTTCCTGTGCATCCGTAAACATTAATAGCAAGGTTGATTTGTTTTTCTACTTTTGAAATTTGTAAAATTGGAGTGGGAAAGTCAATGTTATTTTTCTTCAAGAACTCTATACTAGGATACTTTGATAATCTATCAGAATTCTTTTTAGCTGGATTTAAAGCTGAATTTATTGCATGAAACAAACATTGATCATCGTCGTTTTTTACATTTATAATTGCTTTCTTATCAGCTATTGCTTTGGGTAAAGGAATATATGAAGAACCTTTTAATGGTTCGTATTTTGTTATATTTAAGTAAAACTTAACACAGTGATCAATTTCCAATCCAGATGCTGTATTTGTAAATCTGTCTAAGCTTTCTTGTATAAATGCAGATGACTCATCGTAAAACTCATTTATTTTTTCAGAGCTCAAGATAGCATTTTGTTCACTGCGTAACACTGCTGTGGTATATTTTTTGTTAGCGCCGTCGTCTTTAAATAAATCTACAGTGAGACCAAATTGAAACTTTAATCCATTCGTCTTTTTTTAGCTCTTTGATAATTTGTTCTGTAATAATGGATTTTTTTATCATGAAATAGTTTTTGAGGGTCTTTATATTTTTCAACAGACATCTCGTATGCTTTTAATAAACCACACATTGGTTTGTCAACCAGTTTTAATTCTGGGATACTTTTTTAGATTTTCTATCATTAAACTTTTTCAGTTCATTCATAACATTTTCCTGTAATTTAGCATATTTCTGCTTTTGTTCATTTATAACATTTTCTTGTAATTTATCATATTTCTGCTTTTCTCGTTTACGTTGTTTTTTAGCACGTCGTCTTTTGCGAAAATGTTCTAATGTTTGAGATTTAACCTCTTTTGGAGTTTCCTTTGGAACTTCTTTAAGAGGTTTTAATGCATTTATACCGTTAGATAGTGTTTGCTTATCTATTTCACCTGCTTCAAATAGGTGTATTAATTTTTCTATAATCTCTTCAGTCTTCATTATTTCTTTTTGATATATTTATATAATTTTTTTTATTTAATATAAATAAATATATCAAAAAGAAACAATGGAAATCAATGTTTGCAAATTTCTTAAAATTGGATTACACAATCCGTGTAAAAATAAGACTACAAAAGATTCTAATTATTGCAGTTTGCATAAGTATAGATTGAAAACAAGTCATGTATTGCCGTGCTCAATATGTAAAAAAGGCACAAGAGCAAAAAATAAAATTTGTGCTGATTGTGGTGGAGTTTCAGTCAGAATAATGGCAAGTTATTGGAAATTTAAAGATTATAATGCTGAGTGCTTAAAATTTAGACGTATTAATGTTTAATCATATTTTAGTAAAAAAAAATATATTACAAAAAAAAATATGTTGTAATTTTGATAACTATAAAAAAAAATAAACTTGCAATCTTCACTACCCCTATTTTAAAAAAGTTTTAAAAAATCAAGTAAACCACCATTTTATGGTGATTTACTTATATATGTATTTTGGGTGTTTCTGAATCAAACTCGAGCAAAGCGAGATATTTTAGCCAGAACACCCAAAATAAATATATATGAAGCTATAATCAAACAGAACAGAACAAATACAAGCAATGTTTTACACATGAATATTCCGCCAAGTTGCTTAATGGGCAGTGCTATGGCCGTTCAGCCCGGTGTGAGAATAACCGTTGGTGGGTATCATTTCATGTAATGTTGAGCATTAAGAGCTACTGTTACAAGAAGACCCCGTTGAGATTGACTGAATGCACAGTTAAAACAATCACACACAGACACGCACGCACGCTCGCACGCACACACACACACACGCAAACACGACATCGCTGTGAACGACAAAAAATACCAAGGTCAAGGTCATATTTTGCGTTATTCTCCCAAAACTACACCCTAGTCAGACCACTTAACCTCAGCAACTTAGCTTCTTATGATTACGTAATAGACAGAGTATGGTTTCATTGAGTTGGTTCATTTAAACCTCGATATGGGCGTAGCACAGGTGTAAATCAAGTGTAAATCGTTTAATAACTGAAATAGAGCTGAAATGGACATGCTACAAAACAAATAGAGTATGGTTTCATCTCGTTGGTTAATTTAAACACCTCGATGGGCTATGCCCATCTCGATGTTTAAATGAACTAACTCAATGAAACCATACTCTATCTATTACTTGTCTTTGGTGGACATCATTTAAGCACAAATTTAATAATATATTTCATATGCGGTTTGCAGCGGTGGATGAGACACCCTCAGACCGAGGTCTTTTTTGTGTTTGTTGCTTCCAAGGGATCACCTTTTCAGTATTTGTTGACAATTTCACTAGCGTTTGCTTAGTGCTGCGTGGCGGCCGTAAAATGTCGCCCCGACTACAAATCAGTGGTATTATTATAATTTACTGGACCTTTGGGATCATCAATCCCATTCTGTGGCAAAACCTTGATTTTTAAGAGAAAAGCGAAAAATGATGACATTTTTAACTTTAAACATCTTTTTTTTCAATTTGTTACTTTGAAAATAAACATAAATTATTATAATCCCATTTTGCTATTTAGTGTGAATCTTTTAAATGTATTCTCATCAAAATCACTGAATAATTGAGCGAGCAGATAAAAGAAAACGTTAAGGTGCCACGTGATATTTTGGTTATATATTATAGACTCTATTGATATTTTATCTTCACATATTTGTGACATATTTATTCCATTTTGAACAGTGTTTTTTTTCTCCAGAAAAATGGACAGAGGGCGTCATGATACTTTACATAAAAACGGAGATAATCAAAGTACCGAAGGTACTGAGAGCATTGTGAACTATGATTTGTGCATCCATGTAATGGAAGGTTTCTTTCCAATCACGCATGACATGGATGGACTGAAAATGTGTCAGCTCTTCTTAATAGCAATACATCAGTGCATGTAATAATACATCAATGCATTGTTTAATGTGTCTGGAACTACGGCGATTAAAACAAGATAAGATAAGGTATATACAGGATTAAAGAAGGGAACAAAAGGAATGTTTGGTTATAATGAAAATTAATCTTCGAAACGCTTCATCATCTTCACAGGTGTTAAAGTGTATCAAAAAACATCACCAGTCATCACCTATCAAAGTTTGAGTCATTAGAAATGAATATAGCGTCAAAAAGGTCAAGACAGCTAATTTTGCCAATTCAAGGGGAGGTAATTCATAAACCCTTTGACCAACATAGCTGAATTAAAATAGGAAACAACCTTGCATTGATATCGACCTATTATGCAAGTATGATTAAAATCAAATGAACACGAGTGTAGTCAGTAGTCAGAGTGTAGCTGAAAGACAGCCATATCCCCGCTGCACAAAGATTTATAATATACAAATTTAAACATGGAATGTCACTGTAAAATGACGAATTCTCCCTGAAGCTTCCTTGTTCCAAAAAGTGTGACCTTCAACTAAAAGAACATATGTTTTGCATACAACTTGTAGTATAGACATACAGACTACACATATACAAAACATAACTTATACATCTTTGTGCTCATTTGACTTTAATCTCACAACTCGGAGTATCCCTGGTCTCCGGACACCGTTCTTATTTATTCTCACAACTCGGAATACCACTGGTCTCGGGATACCGTTTTAGTTCATTCTCACAACTCGGAGTACCACTGTTCTCGGGATACCGTTGTGATTTAATCTCACAACTCGGAGTAAACATGATGTTCATACACAATTATGTCGAGGTTATATTTTTCAACCATGTATGTGAACGCTACTGAGAATTTCACGATTCATATCATTAATTGTAATTTCTACGTGGATCTTTTTTTTAAGTCGGCAAATCGTTTGTTGACAATAATCACCAAAGTCACGGTAAATTTCGTTTACTACCTTAGGCCTAAACAAAAAGTATTGTGTTTCCTGTCACTCAACCGAATCGCCGTTTTTAACCTAGACACAACAACTTTTACCCCTTCATTTTTGTGTTGCTTTGTTGTGTTTTGGCCTTAACAGAATATAATTCAATCAGTTTTGCATGTAATTTGAAAATTTTGTAATAAAAGGTAACATATTTGTGTTTAGATCTACTCTTGTTGTGTAATGTATATCTCTCAATGCTACAGTCATACGTTCGAGACCCGCTTGTTACGCGTTTGCACATTGAATAATGTTTGACAGCTACTCACTAACGCGCGGCAGGACTGTGGTTCTACGAGTATGTTTCAAAACAGATGAGGTCTACCGCTACCTCTACCAAATTGACGCATAGATAAAAGTCGTAAACATCTTTAAAAAATCCCCACCCTCCCACACACACACACAATTTGTTTTCCGACTTAAGTCTAAAAGGAAGTACATCGAGCCTTTTATGGGGGTCTATAGGTGTCCGATTTAAAATTGACAAATATTAATATTTTATTCTACATGACCAAAACATAATGAGCCTATACAATCTTTTATTTGCAAAGAAATTCATTCTGCACAGTAATACGTGCTATCCTGGGTGACGCACCAGGGTTAATTTTAGCATATTACGTGCATTCCACCCTAGCTATATGGTGTTCTGAAACTTTAGACATTAACAAAATGGTTCTAGCTTCACATTTTGATTGATAGTGTTTTATATCTTGAACTGGAACAATTTTATAATTTTAGCTGTTTCTAGAAAAAGTCTGATGTACCCCTTTTAAGACCATTGGGCATGAATTAAACAAACATTTTTGCATAAAAAAAATATAATTAGAATAAAACAAATTGGGTTCTGCTCAGATTCGAAACCATCCCGATCGCTTTATAATCCATAATTTTATGGGACTGCCGCTCTCCCGACTGAGCTAATAATCCTTTACACATGTTGATGAACTATAAGGTATTTTATTCTAAAACCGGAGTGTCCGAATTGACCCGGTTTACGACACGAACGGCACACGTATGCAGGATTATTTTACGACCGAACCAGTTATTTTAACTTCATAGCAAGGGAGGTAAAGACTTCAGAATATTACACTGCGTACTTCAAAATAAGCTGAAATCTTATTCCGGAGAATAGGCAGCAACAACTTTTTACAAAGAATAGTAGCTTATGCGATAACCATTACTGACCAAACCTATTAAATATTATATGAAGACTATAAAGGCCATGTATATTTCTTAAATATATAAATCCAAGAAAGATGGAAGATATGCGTTTGATGGTGTTGCAACAAGAGCAATAAATTATAAAATTAACTGGTTACAAATCTCAATCACTATCCTAGGAGAACAATACAGCGTATGAATATATTTTACGCAAGATCATGTGATGATCATGTGATGATGATGATTGATCTATTTATAGAAAGCACAGCTAAACGATGAAACAATAGATGAAATAGCTATATAAATAATATATAACTTAAACAATGTATCGAGGAAATTATTTGAAATTTCTAAATGATATTACCTTATTTGTATCCGCACTAGAAAAGAAGAAACACCTGTTAAAATATGGGTCTTCTTTTTTAGGCAATGCGCCGATTCATCAGTGAGGCTGTAGTTAGGATTCGTGAAAAAAACACGGTAACTATAGCTAAAAATGATGTAAACCATGCTAAAAATGATGTAAACAGCTATAGGGGTATAACATTAGTCAGCTGCTTATCTAAACTGTTTATGTTGTATAAACGTATAGTTGCCCTTTGTGATGAAAACAATACATTGTCTGATGCACAATTTGGATTTAAAAAAGAAAAATCTACTGTTGACGCATTATTTGTGTTGTTAACCGTTATTCAGAAATATTCAAATGAGAATAAATGACTGTATTGTGTATGTGTTGACCGTATAAAAGCATATGTCTGTATTTATAGAAACGCATTATGGTTAAAATATATAATCATGGAATTGAAGGTAAAATGTGAATAATAATAAGAGATATGTACCAAAGGTAAAGTCTTGTGTCAGGTCTTGTCAAACTTATTCTGAATTATTTGAATATGATGTAGGTTTACGTCAATGGTAGGTAATCTCTCCAATCGTATTTTCTCTGTTTCTTTAAGACTTAGAGTTGTTTTGCAACAAAATATAAATTCTGATTTAAAGATAGGTGATATTGAATTAATGTTACTACTTTTCTAAGAGGTAGACTATTACCAAATGAAGAATTCACTTATAATAATAGTAATTTAGAAGTAGTTGATGATTTTAATTATTTGGAAACCGTGTTTAATTATACTGGTAATGTTTCACATAACCAAAAACAATTAGATTGTAAAGCTTTGAACGCCCGTAATGTTTTATTAGTAAATTGTCGAAAACATAAACTCAACCGTTCCAAGGCGGTAGCCCTATTGTCAACCCTTTTGTGTTTCGAAGTCTTATTTGGCCTTTCATTCATTTTTAAATTTCTTCTTTGTTTTTGTGTGTGTTTGTGGCTGACTGTCGTCCTTGAATGCTGCTTTTCCCTTCGATTTTGATATCTATATTAAACCTAAATTACTTTGTCAACTTTTTGATGTATTTGTTG
>JAWPHD010008535.1:0-114022 GCA_037043455.1 Cyrtodaria siliqua | reverse complement strand
GGTACTCCGCTACATAGACATCAGTTAGTATCTATCTGGCGGGTTGTCATTGGAAACCCGACGTTTTGTTATTGGCTCCGATACATAGGAAATAGCCAATCAGATTTGTTCAACTACAGTCGTCTCCTTTTCTAATGCCCAGCAAGTTTGCTACCCATCGGGAAAGTTCCGATACATAGACTATGATGCCATATAATACTACAGAGCGGAATAGCAGGTTGTCATTGGAAACCCGACGGTTTCTTATTGGCTCATCAACCTAGCAATTAGCCAGTCAGATTTGTTCAAATGCAGTCGTCATCTTTTCTAAAAACCGAGCAGCACAGTCACCTCGACCCCAGGCCCAGAGTTGAGAGAAGAAAATTCAACAAGTGAATAATCATATTTTTCATAGTGATTGTTATCCATAGATTGTGAGTATATGCTTATTTTTCATGTTTAAATATTATTGGCTTGCCAAATCATAATAAAATCTGATGTTTAAATTAATACGATGATGATTTATGACAGAAATGATTATAAGGTAATGAGTTTTCGCGCGCACATTGTTTACCCTCGATTCGCTTACACTAGACTGCAAATGAATTGTTTGTGACTGCTTGTTTAAGCATTGTTCCAGTTTGTGAGTGCAAGTTTTGATCGAGCGCTCGTACGGTTAAACAGATACCCTAATACCCTGGGTTCAAGACCCGGTTGAGGCCCGATGTGCGTATGTGTAGTTCTAAGGTTATAGTTATCCGCCTTTTTAACAAATAGGACGACCTAAAGTTTGTGAGTCGCAGTTCTGATCAAGCGCTGGTACGGTTAACCAGATACTCTGGCTTTGAGATCCTGTTGACGCATGATGTGTGTGTAGTTCTAAGGTTTATAATCACTCCAACTTTTAACAAATAAGAAGACCTAAAGTTTGTGAGTAGCAGTTATGATCAAGTGCTGGTAAAGTTAACCAGATACCCTGGCTTTTAGACCCGGTTGAGGCACACTTGCACCACCTTTTATGTTTGGGGGTGCAGAGCACTCGTTTTGGCAATTTTTGGGTCCGAAATTCGGCCCCATTCCCCTCCCCTAAATGTATATATTTTCACCCTTTTCCTGTGAAAAATTCCCCTCTTAAAATAAATAAATTTTTATTAGAATTTTTCTAACTCTAATACAGGAAAACAGCATACATTTTGCAATTTGGAATAGTAAATTCTTGGTACCGCTTAAATAATAAAAAAAAACACTAATTTGTGTTTCTTAGCAATTCCCCTTTGATATTGAAAACAACGCACAATTTCCCTTCCTGAGGGCCCTGGCCCCAGTCCCCTAAAAGCTGACTAGTGCCCTGGGGTGTGGGGGGTCTCAGGCCGAGTGGTTAAAGTATCTGACTTGAAAACACTTGTTAACAACCTTAAGTTAGATTATTTGGTACCATTTGGTCATAGTTACCATGACCGAATGATGAACAAAACAGTTTACAGACAAGAGCAAAAACGGCTGAGGGCGAAACATATATATATCAAAAGATATCCGAAAGATACATCACTTCTTATTAAGGTATTCAGTTACCAAATACAGTGACATCATTTAGCTGAAGGATACATGATAGACTTATCTAATAGTAAGTGATTTCTATGAGCATTGTCGTTGATCTAGCATAGAACATTAATTGGAGTGTCATACACATGGTTCAGGTAAACAATGTACATACATGTATACATGTATAAGAAGCTTGAAGTTGTCATAGAGTGATAGCGGAGTCCTCTCCATCTATACGGGAGCAGCTTTAAATAGCCTTACAACATGTATGTTGCGGTGGCAGGCTGGTTTGCATGCTTGCCCATGGGTCCCAGGTTCAATCTGAGTGTGGTCACATGATCCTGGATTTCTCATACTGCCTTATTTAAGGAAAGATATTATGAAAGTATGCCATCTTTTTGAGAGGGTATAACACTCAATTGCGTGTGCAGGGAGAGCCACACCATGTGCATGTTAAAGATAACCTTACCAAATTTGAAAAGGAAAACACCTTTGCACGGAATTAAGTCCATATATGTATACCTTTAGGGCTGCCTAGTTCCCAGTTTACTTGTAAGTGAAGAAGTGTCGATTCTTACGTATGGCGGGAGGTACAGTACTGGTTCTACCCAGGCAAAATGGGTGGTCTGCCTCCACTACAAAAAATCGACTTACATGTGTTGAAAATGACGTAAAACACCATACAAAGAAAAAAAAACAGGTTTGCAAGTAATAGAAGAAATATTGACGAGATGTGAAAAACAACAAATAATTCAAAGTAATTTTCTCTAGAACAGCTTAAATATATATACCGGTATATATATATTTTTTTATCATTTGCAGGATGTGTGCATAGCTTGCAATTTTATATCGATCTTGGAAGAATTGTCCAAGCTGACTGATGTACCAAGTGTAAACAGGTATGGTATTTAAATGAAAGTTCATGTTGGTCTGTCACAAAATGTCACGGGTAGAGCGTATTGGTCGTACATAGCTCTTGTAAGTTGTTAGTTACACCCTAATCTATTGTTGAGTTGAAACAAATTCACAATATCCATGATATATTCATGTAACACGTAAAAGCGTGCACATTTTAAGTGACAGACCAGAGAGGCCGTGTCATAAGTTTAGTTTGGTGCTAATGCATGTATACGTATTCCTTAAACGGCAAAAATGTGTAAGGGGCCTCTCGTGTAGATTTTAATACTGCGAATTTAGCCACGTATGTCACGGACTGAACGGGGAAAATAATGTTTGGGCGTAACGCTTGCTATAAAACCCATTGTCTTCTAGTTCTTGCCGGGATTGCTCGATAGTTGCTTTGTTTGGAGCAGAAGTTGGACGGCGAAATTCACAGGCAATATGTGGTCAGTATTTATTTTATTAGTTTTTATCGTACATTTGGGTTCAGTGGGCGGCGCCATCTTTGTTGGCGGTTACGACATCCGGTTAGCTTTGATGTTTCTCAAACATTAACTTTAGACTAGCATATGATTTTGGAGTTACTTTATTAGATTTAATTATCGTAATTGATCATTAATTGTAAAACAATATTAATTTGATAACAGTGGATAATAGGTGCATTAGTTAACGTTGGCGTATAACTCAGTGATTGTAATACACGATTGTTAACATTAGTTAACAATGAGATGAGTGACTAGGATAAATGTTCGACGCGTATGCATAGCGTTGTATAATGTGGTCATTAGTTGTCATGCGTGCATGCATAACTCAGTGAGTGTAATATACGAGTGATTTGATAATGTTTATATTACATGTATTAGGAGCATTGATTAACAGCAACGTACATGGCGTATACATGGCGTTGTAGAATATGTATACATTGCTACTCATCATTAGTACATTAGTACAGCTTGCATATATTTATTGAATAATGATTTGTTTGGGTAATGCTAATAAGCAAGATTGCAATGTGTGTCAACTGACATCTAAAACGTATGTATAATTACAGCCTTAGCCATCCAGGGTTGGAGATAAACCATCCAGGGTTGGAGATAAGCCATGCAGGGTTGGAGTGGAGCTTAGCTTCCACGATTAACGTAAAGAGCGGTGGAGACGGTCCCCGTACGTGCGCAGCATGGCCAGGTTTTAGTAGCGACAACTCCCGCGACACAAGGTGGGCCCGTTATCAGTCCTCACTGAAGGAACATCACCCACAACCTCAGTGGAGGTTAATCATCTTACATATCGCGTCATCAACCCTTATAGAAGGCATTTGATGACAATCACCCATTGGATTCATCTTCATGAGCTCTCGCGCATCACAGTTATCGCGCTAGATCATAGATCAACATTGTTATAACTTTAACAACACTTTAGTGTCGTATACATTCAGTATTTGTTACAATACTAAGAACGTCTTAAACGTTCATGAGAACATTATTTTCATAGTTCATTTGTGTATTCGCTTGTTTTTTTTAGATAATTGTATATATATTTAACATATCTTAAAAGTTGCATTAAACTTATGTAAATGCATAAGTCATTGATTCTTTCCTGAGTTAGCCCCAACCATTAGGGTCATCCTGTGACATGGTCTTATACCTGAAAGTGCCACATGGCAATCTTAAAGTCTTTCTAACACATTTTTTGACAATAGTGTCTCATTTTGTTCTTCCTAACCCCATTTATTTAATAAGCTGGAATACATATTTTTATTTCGCCTGCGTAGCATAGCAGACACTTAAGGATCACTGTCCATCGTCTGGCAGACACTTAGGGATCACTTTGTCCGTCGTCTGTCGTCGTCCGTCACTTTAACCTGCAACCTAACCTTGGCCATAACTGAAACGTATTTGATATATGTTCATAAAACTTCACAACTATCTTCATCTTAAATGCCGTTACACATGCCGATTTATGCCCCTTTTCATACAATTTAAAAGAAAAATAAGAAACTGCTCCATAGTTCATGAAGGATAGCAACCCCTGTCTTCAAACATTATAATTAGATTGTAGTTGCTGAAATAAGGACACGACAGGCGACACAAGTGTTCCATTTAACACCCGTCTTGTAAGTTTTTTAAAACTAATAATATTCTTTATTTCCTCCATATAGGAGATTCAAATAGTATACAAACAACAATGACAGATAACCAATTACAAAATAATTACACAAACAAAACAAGAACGTCTATACATGTTGGCAGTTATATATGCAAAATCAAGCAAAATCAAATCTGTGCCAGGAACTGGCGCTGAAGCATACATATTATATAATTAATTTATGTTTACACTGTTACATATTTTAACCACACCCAATGTATGCACCTAAATATCGTACCATAAAACCGGTCTATTTCATCTGAGAGAAGTGTTTCAATCATGTTACTGTTGGCACCAAGGAACACATTAACAACGTCGCTTTTGTTAAGCGCCGAAAGGGTGTCTTTTACATGTAATCCAAATTGGTTTTGTATTGTTAACCACAAATTAGTTCTTTCATTTGCTACGTATGGGCAATTGCATATGCAGTGGTCAACAACATTGTCTGTTATTACATCACACCTTTTGCAGTTTTCATTTATTCTCGTTATATTTGCAATAATCACACAAACAGTCTTACAATATTTGAGAGATGTTGGGTGACTTCTAGCATATAACCATACATTGGATTCTCTATAGCTACTATGAATTGAGCAAAACCTTATAAATTCAGGTTTAGCAAGCCTATTGTTCAATTCAGTGGTTATAGTTTCATATATTTTACCATTCACTAGCTTTTTCCAGCACAGTTTGCTAGGAAAGTGACCATTCGAAACGTACCCGTCCAGGACATGCGTAAGGCCATATCTATTAAGGATAGTGTATATGTCTGGAATAAAACCTGTCAAACAGTTGTTAATTGTAAATGCGCTTATCCTGATTAAAAACATCTGTTTTACTGCACAATCTCTTTGTAACCTACACAGTTGTCCCAGAAAGGTAAGTTTCCGTCGGTCTATCTCAGATGCAATTGGTAAACAATTAAGCAAACTTAAAGCGACATTTGTTCTTGTTCTAATATGAAAACCTTGCATATGTTTTACGCATAGTCGATGTGACCTCTCTAATGTTAAAACATCACTCATACTCAAAAAATACCAACATTCACTGCCATATAGGGCTTTTGGAAGAACCACAGCATTGTAAATTTTCTTACATGTTAGTGGCTGCAGACCATTGTCAAACAGACCAGAGTTTACCAATCTAAAATATGTGCCTCTAATTTTATTGCAACAGGACTTTATATTATCTGTTAATTTCAAGTATTTACTGCACGTTATTCCCAAATGGATAAATTTTTCAACTTCGTTGACATTGTCATTGCCGAGCATCCATGCTCTGTTTGTATTATTATAGGCAAATTTAGTTTCATTTAGAACCATTACTGCTGATTTCGAAGAATTGTATTCGTAACGCCATAAACACGAGTATTCGTAGCAGATGCTTAGCATACGTTTAAGTCCATGATTGGAAAGACTTAATAAAGTCATATCATCAGCCACGGTAGGGCAACATAACTTAATGTTGCCTATTTTTAAGCCGAGATTACAATCACAGAGCTCTTCAATAAGATCATTTAAGTAGATGAGGTAGAGAAAGGGAGACCACACCCCGCCTTGTCTGGTACCTTGTTTTATAGGGAACCAGTCCGACTTGAAACCTTTATTGAAGACACAGCTAGACATGCCTTCGTGCATTTCAACTATCATCAACCATAGTTTGTGTGGAATATTAAGCTTACGAAGCTTGTAGAAAAGGCCATCATGCCAAAGTCTATCAAAGGCTTGTTTAGAGTCAAGAAAACAACTAAATAGTTTACTACCATTTTCTTTACAATATAAACTACATTCACGAAATAAAAATGACGTCATAACGTAACCCATTTGCTCTTGAAATCCTCCTTGTAACCCATGTATAGGCTTTGTAACACTACTTTGTAGTCGTGTTAATAAAATGCGCTCATACAACTTTAGAATCGACGATGACAATGTTATAGCACGGTAATTGTTAGGATCATCCTTCCGCTTATGACCACCTTTGTGTAGAGTGATTATCATAGCTTGCTTCATAGAGGAAGGAACATATGTGTTATTCAACATTTGATTAAATAAATCAAGTAATATTTTTTCTAACGTAGCACCACCATGTATTATGTGTTCATTGTAAACACCATCGATACCACATGCTTTGCCGGTTTTTAGGCATTTAATACAACCTCTTAAGTCCTCGACGCTTATATCATTAGATTGACCCACATCAACTGGGATCTTTTTAGTCTCCGAAACGACCGATTTAACGTGATTATAAAATTCATTATTAAAATGTGTTTTTTCTATGTCTGAATACAGTTCAGCAAAATAGTTTCCCCATTGGTCAACTATATCTTTTGGATCTCTGTAAATCTTATCGCAAAATTTTAATTCACTACCAGCACTAGAGCATGATTTTGTTTTTCTTTTATTAACAAGCTTCCAGAAAAGGGCACTGTCAATTGACGCTACTTTATCTATTTCGTCGTCTCTATCACGCAAATATTGCCCTGCTAACTTGCGGTGATAGTTACGAAATATACGCTTTGCGTTTTTGTACTGTTTAAAACTTATATTTTCCGGCATTCTGGGTCTACCTTCCGAAAGCCATTCATTTCGTTTGACTCGCATATTCCGGTGCATGTCTTTAATAGTTTTATTCCAATATGGTTTTAGATATGATCTAAATCTAGCGCTAGGAAATACATTTTGTGATACGTGCGTAATAGAATTAGTAATACCAGTATACAATTTGTGAATATCATCTTTTACATGTTCATCGTGCATTCTCACGCGCTCAATTGCATGTTCTAATTTAGAAGTCAGTTCCGTTTTGTATATTTCCAACATAGATTGACTTATCTTATGCCACCTGGTAGGTCTCCTTACACAGTCATTCTTTGTAAAACGTATCTCAATTTCTAATTGTATAATTATCGGTCTATGCCTAGAAACATTGAGGCAATTATCATCAAGTATTTCACATCTGTTTATAATATCTATACATTCAATAGGGACCAGTATGTGATCTATAAGAGACTGATATATACAATCATAAGAGACATAACTCGATCGTGCACCTTGGCATATGGACATGGTATCCACAGCACATAAGTTAAGATCATTCATTAATCTAGTCAGTTCCATTCCTCGATTATCGTTTTGTTTCAAATAGTGAGCGCCTTGGAGATGTATATTGAAATCGCCCATCACTATTACTCTACCCCGTTCAGAATACATGTTAACGACATCACGAAGTTTATCTAGATGCTCTCTAAACGTGTTCATTGAGTGGTTTTTACATGGTGTGTAAACTTGGATAACATAAACAAAATAACCTTGCTCTATCTGTAACTGAACACCGATAATTCTATCATTGTCAAAATCTAGGGATATAATAGCGTTTTGATATCGTTTACGCCAAATAATAGCAACTCCTCCTTTGCCCACCTTTCGACACCCCGGCAATGACAAGTCAAAGTCTGATTTACCTATACCACAAAAGTCATGGGGGATACTATTTAAAAAATGTAAATCTTTTTCATAGAGCCAGTGCTCCGATATGCCACATATGTCTATGTTTTCATTATTTAGTAATGTACTGAGGTAATACGAGCTGGACATTAGACCAGTCGCATTCCATGAACATAAATTGAAGCATGCCATGTTAAACTTACTTGTAACTTTAATACCTTAACAGGGCAGTATAACATGCACTTAATAATGCACATAATTTGGATAGTGTTGCCATGAAGGCACTGATTTAGGACTACGATGATCGTGATTCCAAGATTCTACATCACGACCATGACCGTAGGTATCAACACTGGAATAGCCATTGACATTTGATATGAAACATGTTCGCTTAGATCGCACGCATGGCTGCCATTGATGCGTTCTTCTTGATTATTAACCTGAGACAACTGTTGAACCAATTTATTACCGGTCAAATGTGAACGGGATTTTTGACCATTACTGTAATTATTTATGTAACCAGGGTAACTATGAGTGTTCAACACTTTATCTGTATTGTAATGACCACGGCTAGTGCGACTATAGCTATCGCTAAAGTCGTGACCATCATGCTCCTTTTTACCATAAACTGGTGTTTTAGAACTGACCGACTCTTTGTATCTACTTTTGGAAACCAATGGTCTACATTTTATACCGTTCGGCCAAAAACCTGTCTCCAACAGTTTTTTACTATTTTTGACCTCAACATTCAATTGAATCACTACATTTCTGCTATTTCGAGGCTTAAATATGTTAACTAATGTAACCTTTAGTCCTCTGCGTTCAACAAAGTTTATCACTTTAACATCAGTAATACTCGGCTTAAATCCGCCGATATAGAACCGTTTTGTCCGTTTGCGTATATGTTCTGTGAAGTCATCATCATCGTTACTTTTTTTCTAAATTATTATATTGGTAAGTGGTTGTAGTATGACATAATAAAGAGAATGGTAAGATAAAATAATTTACATTTTATCTCTTTCATTTCCGATTACCTTTAAATTAAACTAGAAGAATGTTCCATGGAACACTTGTGTCGCCTGCCGTGTGCTTGGCAAGGAATAACATTTCATGACCATAGGCCAATATTTTGCCAAGTTATGAGCTAGGTTAGGTTGCAGGTTAACGTTTATGAAAAGGGCCTTGACTCAAAATGAAAGTCAATCAATTTGGTAAAGATCAAATATACAATATAATGGATTTCGCTAGAGTGCTCAAGAGGCAAAATATGACATTTTTCAGTAAAACAAGGGACATGACACGGGTGTTACTGATCCAATCTGGTTGATTTTTGAACTTGTTAAAACTTCATTAATGTAAAGATACTGACAAAGTTTGGTTAAGATCAAAATATAAATAAAGACCCTATGATGTTCACAAGGAAATGGACAACTCGCCATTCCATTAGCTCGGCTGGATGCCTTCGGCCAGTTCTGTTGTTTTTATGTAAAAAATGTTTATAAAGTGAAATACATTTCCTATCCACTATTATTTTAAGCATGTACACACTATAGGAATCTAAGATATGTTTTATTGGGCCTCGTTATATACAGTAATGATGAAATCATTCATATATTCATTGTATTGCTATAGTCATGATAGTAGGTTCAATACTTTACCTCATATATGCAGACTACACTAAAGTTTGATAATTTCTGATTAAATTTAAATCATTTTTATTTACCATTTTAAAGTTGTATAACTTTCTTTTCAGGGAAGTTGTTTGAGGATGGATGATATGTAAAACGTGTATGTTTCTGTACCATAAAGAAGAATGAACTCTTGCACAAACTGCTGGTAAGTGTAAAACCATTTTCTCATGTCTTGCGACAGCCGCCCCATCCACACAGTCTTTTTGTCTGACCAAAATACTTCGGGTTTGAAAAGGATCAGCAGAATATCAGCTCATGCCTTTTTTGTCCACCACCAATCCACCACCACAGGCGGAGGACAGTTGAATTTGCATTTCCGTCGTTCCGTTGCGAATTTTGTTTCAAATACAGTCATTGATGCATGCTGTGCGTAGCGTATAATGGTTGCAATTCTTATCCCAAGGGATTCTTATAAGTTATGGCCCATGTACCATGAAAATGGAAGAATTTTTATGTTTCCGCTCAATAACAAAATAAAAAGTCATTTAAAATCTGATCTTGATGAAACTTTTGGACAATGTTTATGGCCATAATATCTAGTCAGGTTTGATAGCCAGCCAGATTACACCTACATGTATAATTATAGAGTTATGTCCCTTAGCTTTATGGAATTGAAGATTTTATTGTGGTTTCCGCTCAATTACTGTTACTTTTATCATCCGATCTTGATGAAACTTAGGGCATAATATCTCGGCAAAGTTTTACAACAAGCCAGGCAGCAAATATCTCGTCAAAGTTTTAGAACCAGCCAGGCAGCAACTAGCATGCCAGAGTTATGACCTGTTGATTTATGTTTATGGACATTATATTTTGGCCAAGTTGGATAACCAGCCATGTCGGAGTTATGCCCTTGGATTTTTGAAAATTAAAGATTTTTGCAGTTACCACTCATTTACTTAAATATTTATCCAATCTTGATGAAATTTGGGTTCAGACTGTTTATGGGCATAATATCTCGACCAAGTTTGATAACCATCCAGATCACACTTACCATGCTGGAGTCACAGCCCTTTGATTTTTATAAGTTGACAACTTTTACCGAGGTTTTTACTATATACTAACCGATTTTTACAATGGCGGGAACATCAGACGGTCGACCATAATTATCTAAATTTGCTTGTTTTCTATATTTTGAGAATATAACCCTATTAGGCCCAAAAAAAAAATGGTTTGTTTCCGTTAAAGTCTTCAAAAAAAAGAGCAAAACTCTTTCTTTATTTTTATTATTAATGACCTTATTTTTGTTAATGAAAAAACACTTTTAATTTGATAAATAATACTGGGGAAGGTATTACTACCCAATATTTGATAATGCACACTGGAAACCCCAGGGGTCGTGGGTTCAAATATGACTGGAGGCATGTTTTTTTTCTCCTTAAGAAACCTTGGTTCATGGGTTCAACTTTATTATTATTTTTTTTTATTATTTTTTTTTTTTTGCAATAAAAAAGGTCAGGGTCGGCGGCTAAATAATAGAGTCGGTCGGGTTAGCGGAAACAATTTTTTTCTTTAAAGCCTTAGGCTACCGTCACAATTCGGAATTTAGGCGTGATTTTTCATAAAATTTGGAAAATGTGCTGCTGCATCTTTAATACTGTTTACAGAACACTATAATAAGCATAATATTTCACAAAGCTGTCTCTTTGCCTCTTTTTATTTTTTTATAAGAGTCCCCCTTCAGTGGGTATTTATTCCACCTAAAAATTGGAGTGATGGGGTGGGGGGGGGGGGAATAAGTATTTTGGCATTGAGAACGTGACCCAATAATGGCTATAAAACAAACCAAAAATCACTAAGACTTATTGAGGGAGTAATCTACACCCACTGTATTAGTACCAGAATAATTTATGTAATTGCAAAAATAGGGTGATCTCGGATTCTTACGAATTCTTTTTTCCCTCTCTCTGTACAACCTAAATAATAGGCTGATGGGACTGGTGGCAATCTGGAAGAGTAACGGGCGTTAATCCAAATATGAATAAAACCATAAAAATGTGTTTAGTTTTATATTCACTAAACTAGGTTCATGATTTGTCCGATTTAAAGGCACTGACCTGCCAAAAAAGTTGAAATAAAAAGCGCAAAACATACTGTCAACTGCTGCCATGAATTGTTAAATTAAGCACGAGGCTGGACTGAGGTACACTATATCACCGCTAAGTGATTATTAAATGCATGATGGATCATTGCCAGATTGTATTGTTTACCTCCCCTGCGAAACATCACCATTTTTGTGTGTGCTGGAAATTTGCTGGTTGTCAGTCGGTATACAATTCCGCGTTCTGCACATGACTTCGAAAACATAAGACCTGTCCTCATGAAACTTCGTATTAAAGAACATTGTCTTTGATGTGAGGAAGATTCCTGTTGTATTTAGGTTCAGTGGGTCAAAGGTAAAAGTCTCATTTTATGCATGCATGCCACTTATTAACTATACAGTCAGGGAGATAATACATGTGACCTTCATATATTATAATAAGTTACTGACACAACCAAATTTCAGGCCAATATCTCATTCCTAAGTAAAGTTGTTGAGCGGAAGCTGATTTTTGAAAGAAAATTGGCGTAATACAATCTTCACCAAACTTTAACAGCACCTTCTTCTCATGAAGCAATGACCTTATCCATAAAACTAGGTCACTGTTACCTACTTTAACCTAGACACATGTTATGTTAACCTTTTTGATTGCATTAACCTTTTAGTTAAAGTTTTGTTTCCGCTCAATAACTTTAGTTAGGAATGAGATATTAATTTACATGAAACTTTCTGGATATGTGGCTTATATGAAAAGGAAGTTTGATGTTGCATTTGGGGTCAATGTTAAGGTTACTGTTTAAGTTAATAAAAATAGAAAAATGGTTTCCGTTCAATAACTTAAGTTAGGAATGAGATATTGGCAAGAAACTTTCTGGAAAGTTAGGGTATATGAAGTATGGTGTTGGAGTCACTGGGGTCAAGGTCACTGGTAATAAAAATAGAAAAACGGTTTCAGAATGTTTTCATAATTAGCCCCTTTGAATATTTTCATAATTAGTCCCATTTCTTGACTTAGCCCTATTGTCAACCCTTTTGTGTTTGTGATGTCGTTTGCATTTTTTATTATTTTTGCCTTTTCGTTTGTCTGTTTGCGTATATGTTTTTGTGTTTTGTGGTTGACTGTCGTCCTTTAATGCTACTTTCCCTGTCCGATATTTTTATCCTTCTTTAGACTTTTGCTTTAAGTTTTATGTCCAGTTTGTCAGAAACTTGAGAAACTGTACCTTGAAAAGAAACTAAAATCTGTTGCGAACATCTTGCATTCACTATTCATATGACCCATCTTTCACATTGTTGAAAACCCGGCTTTAACGCCAACAGGCGTTTCTCTGGTCTATTTTTAGTAGCAATGACCTTGACCCCAGTAATCTCGAATGTAATCCAAAGCATCCTTTTCACATTTAAGCTACTACACAGCAAGTTTCAGGCCAATATCTCATTACTAACTGAAGTTATTTAGCGAAAAACAATTTACATTCATTTTTAACTAAAAAATCTATGTAAAAAAGGGGGATAATTATGTACGGAAACATCAGATGGATAAGAAAATGAAATTAGCTTGGCTTTCATTTGTGAATTGTAAATCAAAGTTAAGAATTTAAGAAATTAACTTACGATCACAATTGCCGTAAGTTGTTTCATAAAACCGGGCCCAGGTGTGCCAAGTTTTAAAGCTTTATCAAATTCTGACAATACCTTTTTGAAAAATGAAGAAAAACAAAAACTTTAAGCAAAACGTCAACAGATGATACCTTTTAAAGTGGTTGTTCCAAGATCAAAGGAATGATCATCTAAAGAACAATAGGCTGAAGTGGTTACGGAATAAATTGTATTGAATGCCTTTGTGCTAAGCCACAATTCAACCACCTAAGGTAGTGAACGTGTACGTGGACAGACGAAAATCATCAAACTACGCAAAAAATGAAATATATAAATGGAAAAAATACTGTTTATTTAAGAAATAAAATATTTCCAGGGGATTTATATTCATGATATTGTCCCAGATCAACACCCGGTTTTGATCTCGCATAATATAAACCCGCTAGAAATATTTTATTTCTTATCTAACATGGAGTTTTATGTACATTGTATCATGAAACACGTTTTTTTGAGAGATTGCACAAAATACAAAAAAAATCTCACAAATTGCATTTTATACCTATCTCTCAACATCATACAGCTAGATATACATCCTATTTAAATGTATTGTTGGAAAGCAGCTTCGCTTAAAACAATGCATTACATTGCGTTGATGTTTTGCATCTGACGTTTAAAATGACGTCTCGACATGCTCAACGTCTTAACGGTTGACGTACATGACATAACCAATCAAGATTGAATATTTTAATAAACCATGTTAGATTTTCTTATTAAACATGACTGAACAACGCTATCAATTTAAAAAAGTCAATGTTTATTCCATTCATATTAGAGAAAATTGAAAATATATAAACCATACAGTACGTGTTTTGTTTGGTTTAATGGTCCGCGCTAAAACAATAGTACTTTAAACAAGTTTAGAAAAAAACGGGTTAAACCCCCAGTGGCCTACTTTGCCACTGACCGTTCCAAGGCGGTAGCCCTATTGTCAACCCTTTTTTGTTTGTGATGTCGTTTGCATTTATTATTGCTTTTGCCTTCTTTTTTGTCTGTTTGCGTGTTTGTTTCTGTGTTTTGTGGTTGACTGTCCTCTTTGAATGCTACTTTCCCTGTCCGATCTTTTTATATTTCTTTTTAAAATCAGTATAAGGTAATTTAGCATTAGATATATGTAAACCTAATGCTGCCGTAGCAGCACTATCAGCTCTATCATTACAACGTATTCCTACATGGCTTGGAAGCCAACAGAAAATAATAACATTATCAACTATAAGAGAATTGTACTTTTCTAAAAGTTGAAGCATGACTGGGTTATCTTGTTTCATATTACCCAGTGCTTGAAGAGATGAAAGGGAATCACACAATATTACAAAATGGTCATCATCACATTCCTGAATATAATTTAAGGCAAGTTTAATTGCCTTCAGTTCAGCTGAAAAGATAGAAGCCTTGTCAGGCAGGCGGCTCTTTATGATGTGTTTGTGAACAACAGCTGCTGTAGCTACTGTGTCTCCATCTTTAGAACCATCTGTGTATATATGTTGAAAGTTACTGTATTTCGATTTAATTTCATTAAATTTGCTTCGAAAGACAGTAGGGTCTGTACTGGATTTGTTACTATTACAAGGATCAAAAATACTTGTTGATATTTCCAAAATCCTAGGTTAACTTTGTGGTACTTTGTACTTGGCAATCAAATTTAGGTCGATTTCAGTGTCTCTTAATTTTGGTTTAATACTAAGACCAAGAGGTCGAATGGCCTTCGGTTTTTTATCAAAAAGAGGTTCATAACTAGGATTAAAAACATTATCGGAAGTTGGGTTTAAAGGGTTTATGTCCACCGCCGTATGCATGTCATCTTTGGGATGGTTTAAATTGTGTACCATTGATTTTATGAATATTGAGTTCTGCTCAACCCGGTGCTAGAGGGCGTGAGCGGTAGCTAACATATTTCACTACCGCTCATGAACAGTCTCAATCAAACCGAGACTGCAATATTTCGTATGTGTCGTGCTCGGCCGTTTCCAGAGGTCCATTATCATACTTTTTTTAGATTTTAATTTAACGGCATAGTGAAGGGCTAATTTGTCCCGTCTATGAGACAGTGATGGTTCATTAGCTTCAACATATAGCCTTTCGGCAGGTGATGTACGAAAGGCACCTAAGGCGAGTCGTAATCCTTGATTATGTATATTATCGAGCATCTGCAAGTATTACTTGCGAGGCGATCCATATATTGATAAGAGATCTATAAAGTTGTAAAAGTATGATCTGCATATATATGTATTATTTGGGTTCTGGACCACAACCAAATCACCAAAAATAATCTAAAATCACCACACAAAAAATTTCAGTTTACTGAAAATAAAGTCAATTAAACTGGTTATTTAGCATGTCCCAGGCGCTAAATAACCCAAGATTTTAAGATTGAATTGTGAAAATGTTTTAAATTTGGATGTTTAAATTTTATTGCAAAATAGAGGTTATTAAACTATAAATACTCAATATGTCTAAATTTAAAACATTCTTTATTATAATCCTTATAATACCAATATTCGTTATATTTTCTAAGTGTTGAAGCACCGCATTTACAACAAATTTGAAATTGGGCAGTAGTACCCAATCCACAATTTAAACAAGGTAGAATTTTACAAGTTTTCATTCTATTTTTATGAACTTTACAATATTTCGAATTTTTAACAGGTTTTTTGGTACAAATACCGTTGGAACTGATCTTTAGGAACTGACACGGAATCATTGCTTTATATTTATAGTAATAATTTTTTATATTAAATAAAAATATTTTTAGGTATAAAGAAAAGAGAAAAAATGTCTGACATGAAAGATACTATAAATAATGTATTATCCCTGTATAATACAGGTATAATAGATAAGGAATCACTAAATATGTCATTGAAATCATTAGGAGGTCAACCAACCAAAATTGAGGAAGAAATTGCAAGTCTTGAAAACAAGGGCAACTACCAGCCAACCTTTTGAAGATAAAAAGATAGAACCAACTAGTAAATCTTTTGAAAGTTTTAAGAAAAGAAGAAAGCTTAAAAAACTTAAGAAAAGACAGGCTAAAAAAGAATTAAGTCAAGATGATAAATACAAAAAACAAATGGCTAAAGTAATCCAAGAGCTGCAAGAAAAGCAAAAAGAAGAAAAAGAAGAAGACAAATTAAAACTAGTTGACAATCCAAAATGCGGATATTTTAGAGCATACGAAATATCTGTAAATAAATACAAAGATCCTCAAAAAGTATTTCGTGATAAAAAATCTATTATTACAAAACAAATTATCAAAGAGCTGATAAAAACTAAAGGATTAAAGTTTCAATTAGCTCTTACTATAGATTTATTTAAAGATGATGGTTCTACCAAAAAATACACCACTGCAGTATTACACGGTGAACAAAATGCCATTTTGAGCTCTGAAAAAACAAGTGAGTTTTATGACAATTCATCTGCATTTATACAAGAAAGTCTAGAAAGATTTACAAACACAGCATCTGGATTAGAAGTTGAACACTGTGTTAAGCTTTATTTGAATATTGCAAAGTATGAACCATTAAAAGGTTCTTCATATATTCCACTGCCTGAAGAATTAGCTAACAAAAAAGCAATAATAAACGTAAAAAATAACGATAATCAATGTTTGTTTCATGCTATAAATTCTGCACTAAATCCTGCCGCAGATCACACCGATAGGTTGTCAAAATACCCAAGTATAGATTTTCTAAAAAAAGATAAAATTGACTTTCCCACTCCAATTTCACAAATTTCAAAAGTAGAAAAACTAAACGATATTGCTATTAATGTTTACGGATACACCATATCAGAAAAAAGTAAAAAAGTAAATATTTTTCCATATAAAATATCAGAACAACCCAAAGACATTAACAGGATTAATCTACTTTTGATATCTGATGAAAATGTTACAAACAGTCACTACTGCTGGATTAAAGACTTAAATAAAATGCTTTACGACCAAAACAAACATAAATGCAAAACTTATTTCTGTGATCGTTGCCTTTATGGATTTTCAAATGAAGACTTACTAACAAACCACAAAGAAGACTGTGATGGTATTAATAAAAAATCTTGCAAAATTGAAATGCCAGAAAATGGTAAAAATACTGTAAAATTTAAAAATTACCAAAATAAAATGCATGTTCCTTATGTAATATATGCTGATTTTGAAAGCATAATTAAACCACAATTAAAACAATTTGGAAAAAAATCAGAAATTCAAAATGTGCACGAAGCTTGTGGATTTGGATACCAAGTTGTCAGATATGACAACAAAGCTAATGATTCGGTTATTTACAGAGGTAAAGATGCTGTTGAAGTGTTTTTAAATCGCCTAGAATGTGAGAAGAGCAACATTGATAATATATTTGCTCACCCAAAACCATTAATAATGACTCAACAAAATGAAGCAGATTATGAACAAGCTACACAATGTTGGATATGTGATAATGAAATAGGCAGAAAATCTGGTAAAAACTGTAAAGTAAGAGATCACTGCCATTTTACTGGAGAATACAGAGGTGCAGCACATAAAAACTGCAACTTAAAACTAAAAATAAAACCTGGCAAAACTTCAATTCCTGTCATATTTCACAACCTCAAAGGATATGATAGTCATTTGATTATGCAAAAAATACATAAAATGAAAGGTAATATAACATGTATTCCAAATAATGCTGAAAAATACATATCATTTAGTGTCGGTCAACTTAAATTTTTAGACAGTTTTCAATTTATGGCTTCGTCTTTGGAAAAATTGGTTAAAGCAACAGACAAATCTGATTTCAAAATTACAAAAGACCAATTTAAAGAACAAACAGATTTACTTTTACGAAAAGGTGTTTATCCATATGAATATTTTGATAGCATGGATAAATTTAATGAAACCAAATTACCACCGATTGAATCATTTTACAGTAAACTTACAGATGATGGTATTACTCAAAAAGATTACGATCATGCCCAAGAAGTATGGGAAAAATTAAAAAGTAAAACTCTTGGAGATTATCATGATTTATATTTAAAAACTGATGTAACTTTGTTGGCTGATGTATTCCAAACTTTCAGAAAAACATGCATGAAATCATATAAACTCGATGCTTTACATTACTACACAGCACCTGGATTATCTTGGGATGCTTTACTTAAATTTTCAAAAATAGAACTAGAACTTCTTACAGATATGAATATGCACTTATTTATAGAAAAAGGTATGCGTGGTGGAATTAGCATGGTATCAAAAAGACATGCAAAAGCAAACAATCCCCATATATTTGATTATAACCCAGATGGAGAAAAAAACTTTTTAATGTATTTTGATGCAAACAACTTATATGGGTGGGCAATGAGTCAGCCGCTTCCACATTCCGGATTTAAATGGGTTGACTTAGAAACATTACAAGAGCTAAGAGGAGATAAAGGATATTTTCTTGAAGTAGATTTAAAATATCCTAAAGAACTACATGATAGTCACAATGATTATCCACTTGCCCCTGAAAGATTAAAAGTAAAAAAAGAATGGTTATCTGAGTACCAAACAAATTTATTAGAAAATAACGTTATGACAGAACAACTAGTACCAAATCTTATGGACAAAACAAAATATGTATTACATTATAAAAATTTACAGTTGTATTTATCATTAGGCATGGAATTAACAAAAATTCACAGGGTGCTAGAATTTAATGAAAAACCTTGGATGGCATCATACATAAATTTAAACACAGAACTTAGGAAAAAAGCTAAATCACAGTTTGAAAAAGATTTTTACAAGCTTATGAACAACTCAGTATTTGGAAAAACAATGGAAAATTTAAGAAAGCGAACTGACATAAAATTAGTAAAAACTGACGGCTCTAATAATGAAAAAATAAGAGAAATAATAGCCAAACCAAACTTTAACAGACGTGTACAATTTTCAGATGAATTATCGGCAATACATGTAAACAAAACAAAATTAAAATTAAACAAGCCAATTTATGTTGGAATGTCAGTATTAGATTTATCAAAATATATGATGTATGATTGGTATTACAATACTTTGCTTGTAGACATCAGAACAGATGATGCATACAAAGACATGGCTGAAATGAAAGATGAGTATGACTTGAGTGATTATCCTCAAGATCACCCAATGCATGATGATACAAACAAAAAAGTATTGGGTAAAACGAAAGACGAATGTGCTGGTGTTGCTATAGCTGAGTATGTTGGATTAAGACCCAAGCTATATTCTATTTTGAGAGCGGATGAACAACTTATTAAAAAAGCAAAGGGTGTAAAAACTTATGTAGTCAAAAAACAAATAAATTTTGAAAACTACAAGGATGCACTATTTAACAAGAAAAAATATAACCATGAAATGAATATGATGCGATCAATAAAACATCAAATATATGGCATAACAGTGAACAAAGTTACATTATCACCATTTTACTCAAAAAGATACATCCGAGAAGATGGAATTACAACTGATGCACATGGTTTCTATAAAAACTTATGAATTTGGGTATCAGCAGGAACAATAAGTAATTCTTCTTTGACAAATCCTCTTTGTGGCGCTGGTGCTTTCAAATAATAAACTCTTATACCTTGCGTCACCATATAACTTTTAATCTTGTGAATATCTACACTCCACATTGGATCAGTTGCTCTGCGTTTTCCGCCTTCTTGTTCCCCGGGTTGATATAAATATCTTACACTTGAATTCATACAGATAGGATCATCTTTTAATATTTTTGTTTCAACAGGAGGAGGCTTTTTTGTCTCCGCATTTATGGCTTTAACAACTTCTGGTAATCTTTTTACCCATTCTCTATTACGTTTTTGCGAATCTATTTCCTTAGCATACTGATAGCCAAACAATCTTTCAGCTAATGTTCTGTTAAATCTTTCAACTAAAGCTTGGTCTCTGTGTATTTCTGTTCTGCCTCGTCTGATATTTACTTTGTGTTTTGACATCAACTGTGATACTGCACCCATAAATTCTCTGCCTGGATCCACTTGTAATAACTTGGATATTTTAAATGTCGACTGTATATATTTTCAAATGCTTTAGCAACTTCTTTACTATCCTTGGAAGTCAGTGGCTCCGCTTCTTTGTATCTACTTGCAATATCAACCACAGTCAACGCATATTTATATGTCTTGCGTCCACGACCAATTCCAAAAGTATCATGCGGTAAAAATAACAAATCAGCTTGATGCACTCCATTCTTAGTAGAAACATCAAACCTGGGTCTATCTATTTTCTTTGGTGCGGGTAAATAAATCTGCCACACAGCTTGTTTCTTTAAAATGTCTAATGCCTTTTTTTCACTGACACCAGCCTCTTTTGATAACTTTTTAACTGCTGTGTAACCTCTCCAAAATCCTTTTGGGCTGTAATAAATCTTTTCCATTTTTTCTACTAAAGATTAAACTTTATATAACTATAAAGAAAATATGGAAATCACAACTGCACAATTTGATGAACTGCTCGAAGAGCAATATCAAAATAGCACAAAGAAATGGACAGACTTTGAAATAGATAAAATATACAAAATTACAGATACGAAAATAGTAGATACCGAATATGGTCCATCCATGGTATTGACATTATTAGACAATGGTGAAGTATGGGCGCCTGATCATCTCAAAAATAAATTAGAGAAGAGTGCTAAACCACCATATTATATTCGACCACTTGGATTGAAACCATGTAAGAACAACAAAAAAAATAGGTATCATGCATATGACTTAGTCTTTTCAAAGTAAACTTAGTCATTTCAAATCCAAAAATGTCTAAAGTAATTATAGTTTTAAACTATTTTTTTTTTATGAAATCAATTTGTACGCCACAAATCCAGTTGCAGCCATGCCCACCACAATAAACGTAATTTCTCTATTCTGTTGATCCGGAGATGGTGTATAAAAATCACTCAACTTGGGCTCCGGTGTCACGTGAGATCCACACGCGTGGACAAAATGTCCACGCGTGTGGATCTCACGTGGGGTTCATGAGATTCACACGTGAGATTAACACGCTTTTCAAGTATGGGTCATTTAATGATATATGGAGTATATATAATATGTGAATCATATGTTTTTGGTATATTTCAGTTATATGTTGAACTTTTTGATAAAATAATATAACAATAAAGACTACTGTGACGGTGACAATATTGGTAGAATGTTGCTAATCCTTAACGCATATCTTCTATGTGTGTGTGTATGTAATAATAATGCTTAGCAAAGTAATTATGGTCTAGAATGCCACATGTGATTGTTTTTATTTCAAAGTGGCAATTTATTTTTAAAATATAATAATGTTTTGTGGGATGTTTTGCATCTTATAATAGCTGCATTATTATAATAATAATATAATATAACGAAATTAGGATGTGGCTGATTAGAAATCAGCCTTAAAAGGGTAAAATGATAAATAGATACACTAAAAAATCAATAATTCAATACAATTGACTGATTTCTTTTCATTTATAGGATACATATATAAAACATATATTACAGCAGGTGCGGATCCATGATTTCAGCTTAGCAGGGTGGAGCGCAATGTTGGGAGTGAGGTGGATGGGGGTGTGAGTGGGAAGAATTGATTTTTAAGTGTGCTTTTCGCAGTTTATTGGATCGCAGCTGCTTTCGTCTCATGTTTACGCTTTGAATAGGCACCAGCCTCCTAAATCCGCGCCTGAGCAAGAACATCATATTTATAAAATACAAAACGCATGCACATGCGCAAATGACGGGGAAAACCAGATTGTTTGTGTATATATAGTTTATATTATAATGTTTTATGGTCGGCTTTTTACTTGATTTGGACTTTATACTACGGAATTTGGTGTTACAACTTTATATTGAGTGATGAAATAATGACTAAATAAGGTAATTGAACGGCTCAACAAAACAATATAGATTACTTAGAGCCGCCCCAGAGAGTGTGTCAAGTGATATTATAACATACTGAGTGGTGAAATTGTATGTATTTGATTGATTTGCCCAAGGATCTTTTCAGATTGATTGCAACAGTGTATAAGTACATTTTTTCAGTTTATGGAGGATGACCTCCAACCTCCATACACTTTTGACGAGCCAAATAAAGTTTCTTTATTTCTACCCAAATCTATGTTCAGTAGAGTTCGTGAAATTCTAAAAATAGAAAAAAAAAGTAAAGAAACTCTAGAAGTTCGTAAGAAGAGTTTTAGGCTTGGTTTCCAGTCTGCAAGCAAAATGATACATATAAATACTTTTTAGCAGTGAGCTTAGCTCTGTGCTCAACTTAACTTTATATTGCTACCCCGCTGGAATACCCCGCCGTTAAATGATACCACAAACAGTCACATACTGACAATGGCCCGACTTGTCCCAGCACTACGCTTTATATGCTGAGCCTCAAGTAAGGGAGTACCATTGTTATACAATCTTTGGAATGGCCCAGCCGGGGACTGAACACACTATAGTCCAAAGTAGACCCAACTCCACGGTTTTGCATGTAACACTAACAGTTTGTTGTATGGTGTTTTACGTGATTTTCAACACATATAAGGTTATACATAATATGACGGTCGCCTGTTTGTGGTGGGTGCAGACAACCCACTTTTCCTGGGTAGGACAAGAACTGTACACCTCCCGCCATCCGTAAGAATCGACACTTTCTCACTTACAAGTCGGACTCCCAGTGGGATTCGAACTCGCAGCAGTGAGAGGCAAGAAGGTTTACAACGCAACTTCGTTAACCCCTTGGCCACGTAGGTAAGTATTAATTATCCAGTAGAAGACAAGTTGCTTCTTTACACACACATTGTGGATAGAATAAAGCTTACTCTACCCAAATCCATGTTCAGTAGACTCACTAAACATAACATAAAATTATATATAATAAGTGCCAATGTAATAAGGCTAAAGACATGTTTTCTTTGCAAAACAACATTTCATCCGTCCATATATTATACGTATGGGACGGTTATTAAACACACGACCTCCAGCATGCGTCAAAAATGAACTAATCTAGGTTCAATATACATAGTTAACCTAAACTAAAATCTCAATCCACGGGCTAAAAGTGCTTTATAAGTATAAATTATCCATATAATGTTGCATAGTTACACTAATATAGTGGGCCGAAAAAATGTAACTACCGAGTACACACTAAACATACTAGAAAAGCATATAATTATAATAATAACCAATGCAATTTACATATAAACCTGTTTTCCTTACAAATGGACTCTAAATCCGGCCAAATATATCTGTGTGCGGTATGAATTTTAAGATTCAACTTCATTAACGGCTGAATGGGATACCACAGTCATTTGCGTAACATTAATTATAGACACAGCGGGGTCATTACCATAAATCACGCAACTGAACATAGTATCCCATTAGGCTATTACGTAATGACATTACGAGTCAACACATTTGCATATTGAAATCCATATCGCACACTTATATTTAACCGGATTTAGAGTCCTTGATTGAAGTTGTAAATGCAATAATAAATCCGAGTAGGACGGAGGAAGGGTGGAAAATTACCACTTTTTTGCGAGCATAAAATGTCTATATTTCTGACAAATATCGTTTATACGAACACCATTTTGGTTCAAAAACGAAAAAATATTCGGGAACCAACATTCAGTACGGGAGTCATCTTCTCCCAATATTTCCACTACTCGGGACTTCGCACCCCGTATAAGGAGTACGTTTAAAGCAGGCCACGCTACGCCCCTGACACTGGCACGTTACTTTAGTCGACTGCGGGTAATGAACGGATTTAGCTGGCAATCCTCTGTCAAGACTTAAAGATGAGATTCTTGATATTTTCTGTACGTTTACACCTGTAAATTCAATAAAGTGTAATTTCAATCTCTCTGAGGTTGTTCTAAATAACCTATAATATGTTGATGAGCCGTAAACAAAATTCAGTTCAATTAAGTTTCCTTATTTAGTCATTATCTCACCACTCCACACGTTATAATAACACTTTCCACTCTCTCTGTGGTATAGACATCAAGTGACGTGTATGCTCTGAGGCGGCTCTATATAACATGTAATGTGTTGATGAGGGTTACACAAGATTCAATTAAAATTTAACTTTTAATTTAGTCATTATTTCAACATGCAATACGTTATAATACATGTACCACTTTCTACGCTCTCTGGTGGTAGAGACATCAATTGAAGTCTGTGCTCTGGGGCGGCTCTAAATGTCGTAGTATGTTTTGAGTAGCCATTAAACAAGTATCAGTTCAACTGAATTGACTTATTTAGTCCTTATTTCACCACTCAATACGTTATACAATCACATTCCCTTCTCGCTGTGGCGGCACTAAATAACTTATAATGTGTTGGTGAGCCGTTAAGCAATACTCAATTCGATTCAATTATTAAGCTATACTATCACATTCCCCCTCTCTCTGGGGTGGCTCTAATTAACAAATTACTCTCCCTAGATAAAATACAAGTTATATACTTGCTTCATGGAATTTCATAAGAAGACATGAGTTTATTTATAACATACTTGAAGCATGTGTATTACCTGTATTTCATCAGTGGATCCGTGAGATTCTCACGCACTTTATATATCAGTTTATATATTTATGACATCTATGAAACATCTGTATTACGTGTATGTATGTATTACCTTTATTTCATCTTTGGATTCGTGTCATTCGCACGCATACATTTGTTTATTTATGACATCTATGAATCATGTGTATTACCTGTATTTCTCACGCATACTTTAGTTATTTATGACATCTATGAAGCATGTGTATTACCTGTATTTCATCCGTGCGATTCCCAGGCATACATTCGTTTACTTATGACATATATGAAGCATGTGTATTACCTGTATTTCATCCTTGAATCTTTGTGATTTTCAAGCATGTATTAGTTTATTAAGTTCATTTATGAAGCATGTGTATTGCCTGTATTTCATCCATGGATCCGTGTGATTCTCACGCATACATTCGTTTATTTATGACATCTATGAAGCATCTGTATTACCTGGATTTCATCCTTGGATCTGTATGATTCTCACGCATGTATTAATATTAGTTTATTTATTTGATCTATGAAGCATGTGTATTACCTGTATTTCATCCGTGGGATTCTCACGCATACATTCGTTTACTTATATATGAAGCATGTATATTAATTGCATTTCATCCTTGGATCCGTGCGATTCTCACGCATACATTAGTTTATTTATGACATCTATAAAGCATGTGTATTACCTGTATTTCATCCGTGTGATTCTCACGCATACATTCGTTTAGTTATGACATATATGAAGCATTTGTATTACCTGTATTTCATCCGTGTGATTCTCACGCATACATTCGTTTAGTTATGACATATATAAAGCATGTGTATTACCTGTATTTGATCCGTGTGATCCTCACGCATACATTCGTTTATTTATGACATCTATGAAGCATGTGTATTACCTGTATTTCATCCGTGTGATTCTCACGCATACATTCGTTTACTTATGACGTATATGAAGCATGGATATTACCTGTATTTCATTCTTGGATCCGTGTGATTCTCAAGCATGCATTAGTTTATTTATTTCATCTATGAAGCATGTGTATTGCCTGTATTTCATCCATGGATCCGTGTGTTTCTCACGCATACATTCGTTTATTAGTGACATATATGAAGCATGTGTATTACCTGTATTTCATCCGTGTGATTCTCACGCATACATTCGTTTACTTATGACTTATATGAAGCATGTGTATTACCTGTATTTCATCCGTGTGATTCTCACGCATACATTCGTTTATTAATGACATATATGAAGCATGTGTATTACCTGTATTTCATCCTTCGATCCGTGCAATTCTCACACATACATTAGTTTATTAATGACATCTATGAAGCAATTGTATTACATGGATTTCATCCTTGGATCTGTGTGATTCTCACGCATATATTAGTTTATTTATTTCATCTATGAAGCATGTGTATTGCCTGTATTTCATCCTTGGATCCGTGAGATTCTCACGTATACATTCGTTTATTTATGACATCTATGAAGCATGTGTATTACCTGTATTTCATCAGTGTGATTTTCACGCATACATTCATTCACTAATGACATCTATGAAGCATGTGTATTACCTGTATTTCATCCGTGTGATTCTCACGCATACATTCGTTTATTTATGACATATATGTAGCATGTGTATTACCTGTATTTCATCCTTGAATCCTTGTGATTTTCAAGCATGTATTAGTTTATTTAATTCATTTATGAAGCATGTGTATTGCCTGTATTTCATCCTTGGATCCGTGTGATTCTCACGCATACATTCCTTTATTTATGACATCTATGAAGCATCTGTATTACCTGGATTTCATCCTTCTCACGCATGTATTAGTTTATTTATTTGATCTATGAAGCATGTGTATTACCTGTATTTTATCCGTGGGATTCTCACGCATACATTCGTTTACTTATATATGAAGCATGTATATTAATTGCATTTCATCCTTGGATCCGTGCGATTCTCACGCATACATTCGTTTATTTATGACATCTATAAAGCATGTGTATTACCTGTATTTCATCCGTGTGATTCTCACGCATACATTCGTTTAGTTATGACATATATGAAGCATGTGTATTACCTCTATTTCATCCGTGTGATTCTCACACATACATTCGTTTAGTTATGACATATATGAAGCATGTGTATTACCTGTATTTCATCCGTGTGATTCTCACGCATACATTCGTTTAGTTATGACATATATGAAGGATGTGTATTAACTGTATTTTATGCTTCGATCCGTGTGATTCTCACGCACACATTCGTTTATTTATGACATCTATGAAGCATATGTATTTCCTGTATTTCATCCGTGTGATTCTCACGCATACATTCGTTTACTTATGACGTATATGAAGCATGGGTATTACCTGTATTTCATCCTTGGATCCGTGTGATTCTCACGCATGCATTAGTTTATTTATTTCATCTATGAAGTATGTGTATTGCCTGTATTTCATCCTTGGATCCGTGTGATTCTCACGCATACATTCGTTTAATTATGACATCTATAAAGCATGTGTATTACCTGTATTCCATCCGTGTGATTCCCACGCATACATTCGTTTAGTTATGACATATATGAAGCATGTGTATTACCTGTATTTCATCCGTGTGATTCTCACGCATACATTCGTTTATTTATGACATATATGAAGCATGTGTATTACCTGTATTTCATCCGTGTGATTCTCACGCATACATTCGTTTAGTTATGACATATATGAAGGATGTGTATTAACTGTATTTCATGCTTCGATCCGTGTGATTCTAACGCACACATTCGTTTATTTATGACATCTATGTAGCATATGTATTTCCTATATTTCATCCGTGTGATTCTCACGCATACATTCGTTTACTTATGACGTATATGAAGCATGGGTATTACCTGTATTTCATCCTTGGATCCGTGTGATTCTCACGCATGCATTAGTTTATTTATTTCATCTATGAAGCATGTGTATTGCCTGTATTTCATCCATGGATCCGTGTGATTCGCACGCATACATTCGTTTAATTATGACATCTATGAAGCATTGGTATTACCTGTATTTCATCCGTGTGATTCTCACGCATACATTAGTTTACTTATGACATCTATGCAGCATGTGTATTACCTGTATTTCATCCGTGCGATTCCCAGCCATACATTCGTTTACTTATGACATCTATTAAGCATGTGTATTACCTGTATTTCATCGTTGGATCCGTGTGATTCTCACGCATACATTAGTTTACTTATGACATCTATGAAGCATGTGTATTACCTGTATTTCATCCGTGCTATTCTCACGCATACATTAGTTTACTTATGACATATATGAAGGATGTGTATTACTGGTATTTCATCCTTGGATCCGTGGGATTTTCACGCACACAATCGTTTACTTATGACATATATGAAGCATGTGTATTACCTGTATTTCATCCGTGTGATTCTCACGCATACATTCGTTTATTAATGACATATATGAAGCATGTGTATTACCTTTATTTCATCCTTCGATCCGTGCAATTCTCACACATACATTAGTTTATTAATGACATCTATGAAGCAATTGTATTACATGGATTTCATCCTTGGATCTGTGTGATTCTCACGCATATATTAGTTTATTTATTTCATCTATAAAGCATGTGTATTGCCTGTATTTCATCCTTGGATCCGTGAGATTCTCACGTATACATTCGTTTATTTATGACATCTATGAAGCATGTGTATTACCTGTATTTCATCAGTGTGATTTTCACGCATACATTCATTCACTAATGACATCTATGAAGCATGTGTATTACCTGTATTTCATCCGTGTGATTCTCACGCATACATTCGTTTATTTATGACATATATGTAGCATGTGTATTACCTGTATTTCATCCTTGAATCCTTGTGATTCTCAAGCATGTATTAGTTTATTTAATTCATTTATGAAGCATGTGTATTGCCTGTATTTCATCCTTGGATCCGTGTGATTCTCACGCATACATTCCTTTATTTATGACATCTATGAAGCATCTGTATTACCTGGATTTCATCCTTCTCACGCATGTATTAGTTTATTTATTTGATCTATTAAGCATGTGTATTACCTGTATTTTATCCGTGGGA
The DNA here is from genome assembly GCA_037043455.1 of Cyrtodaria siliqua. Classification (NCBI taxonomy): domain Eukaryota; kingdom Metazoa; phylum Mollusca; class Bivalvia; order Adapedonta; family Hiatellidae; genus Cyrtodaria; species Cyrtodaria siliqua. Next base: position 84,983 of record JAWPHD010008535.1, on the reverse strand, counting down.
TTCTCACGCATACATTCGTTTACTTATATATGAAGCATGTATATTAATTGCATTTCATCCTTGGATCCGTGGGATTCTCACGCATACATTCGTTTATTTATGACATCTATAAAGCATGTGTATTACCTGTATTTCATCCGTGTGATTCTCACGCATACATTCGTTTAGTTATGACATTTATGAAGCATGTGTATTGCCTGTATTTCATCCTTGGATCCGTGAGATTCTCACGTATACATTCGTTTATTTATGACATCTATGAAGCATGTGTATTACCTGTATTTCATCAGTGTGATTTTCACGCATACATTCATTCACTAATGACATCTATGAAGCATGTGTATTACCTGTATTTCATCCGTGTGATTCTCACGCATACATTCGTTTATTTATGACATATATGTAGCATGTGTATTACCTGTATTTCATCCTTGAATCCTTGTGATTTTCAAGCATGTATTAGTTTATTTAATTCATTTATGAAGCATGTGTATTGCCTGTATTTCATCCTTGGATCCGTGTGATTCTCACGCATACATTCCTTTATTTATGACATCTATGAAGCATCTGTATTACCTGGATTTCATCCTTCTCACGCATGTATTAGTTTATTTATTTGATCTATGAAGCATGTGTATTACCTGTATTTTATCCGTGGGATTCTCACGCATACATTCGTTTACTTATATATGAAGCATGTATATTAATTGCATTTCATCCTTGGATCCGTGCGATTCTCACGCATACATTCGTTTATTTATGACATCTATAAAGCATGTGTATTACCTGTATTTCATCCGTGTGATTCTCACGCATACATTCGTTTAGTTATGACATATATGAAGCATGTGTATTACCTCTATTTCATCCGTGTGATTCTCACACATACATTCGTTTAGTTATGACATATATGAAGCATGTGTATTACCTGTATTTCATCCGTGTGATTCTCACGCATACATTCGTTTAGTTATGACATATATGAAGGATGTGTATTAACTGTATTTCATGCTTCGATCCGTGTGATTCTCACGCACACATTCGTTTATTTATGACATCTATGAAGCATATGTATTTCCTGTATTTCATCCGTGTGATTCTCACGCATACATTCGTTTACTTATGACGTATATGAAGCATGGGTATTACCTGTATTTCATCCTTGGATCCGTGTGATTCTCACGCATGCATTAGTTTATTTATTTCATCTATGAAGTATGTGTATTGCCTGTATTTCATCCTTGGATCCGTGTGATTCTCACGCATACATTCGTTTAATTATGACATCTATAAAGCATGTGTATTACCTGTATTCCATCCGTGTGATTCCCACGCATACATTCGTTTAGTTATGACATATATGAAGCATGTGTATTACCTGTATTTCATCCGTGTGATTCTCACGCATACATTCGTTTATTTATGACATATATGAAGCATGTGTATTACCTGTATTTCATCCGTGTGATTCTCACGCATACATTCGTTTAGTTATGACATATATGAAGGATGTGTATTAACTGTATTTCATGCTTCGATCCGTGTGATTCTAACGCACACATTCGTTTATTTATGACATCTATGTAGCATATGTATTTCCTATATTTCATCCGTGTGATTCTCACGCATACATTCGTTTACTTATGACGTATATGAAGCATGGGTTTTACCTGTATTTCATCCTTGGATCCGTGTGATTCTCACGCATGCATTAGTTTATTTATTTCATCTATGAAGCATGTGTATTGCCTGTATTTCATCCATGGATCCGTGTGATTCGCACGCATACATTCGTTTAATTATGACATCTATGAAGCATTGGTATTACCTGTATTTCATCCGTGTGATTCTCACGCATACATTAGTTTACTTATGACATCTATGCAGCATGTGTATTACCTGTATTTCATCCGTGCGATTCCCAGGCATACATTCGTTTACTTATGACATCTATTAAGCATGTGTATTACCTGTATTTCATCGTTGGATCCGTGTGATTCTCACGCATACATTAGTTTACTTATGACATCTATGAAGCATGTGTATTACCTGTATTTCATCCGTGCTATTCTCACGCATACATTAGTTTACTTATGACATATATGAAGGATGTGTATTACTGGTATTTCATCCTTGGATCCGTGGGATTTTCACGCACACAATCGTTTACTTATGACATATATGAAGCATGTGTATTACCTGTATTTCATCCGTGTGATTCTCACGCATACACTCGTTTATTAATGACATATATGAAGCATGTGTATTACCTTTATTTCATCCTTCGATCCGTGCAATTCTCACACATACATTAGTTTATTAATGACATCTATGAAGCAATTGTATTACATGGATTTCATCCTTGGATCTGTGTGATTCTCACGCATATATTAGTTTATTTATTTCATCTATGAAGCATGTGTATTGCCTGTATTTCATCCTTGGATCCGTGAGATTCTCACGTATACATTCGTTTATTTATGACATCTATGAAGCATGTGTATTACCTGTATTTCATCAGTGTGATTTTCACGCATACATTCATTCACTAATGACATCTATGAAGCATGTGTATTACCTGTATTTCATCCGTGTGATTCTCACGCATACATTCGTTTATTTATGACATATATGTAGCATGTGTATTACCTGTATTTCATCCTTGAATCCTTGTGATTCTCAAGCATGTATTAGTTTATTTAATTCATTTATGAAGCATGTGTATTGCCTGTATTTCATCCTTGGATCCGTGTGATTCTCACGCATACATTCCTTTATTTATGACATCTATGAAGCATCTGTATTACCTGGATTTCATCCTTCTCACGCATGTATTAGTTTATTTATTTGATCTATGAAGCATGTGTATTACCTGTATTTTATCCGTGGGATTCTCACGCATACATTCGTTTACTTATATATGAAGCATGTATATTAATTGCATTTCATCCTTGGATCCGTGGGATTCTCACGCATACATTCGTTTATTTATGACATCTATAAAGCATGTGTATTACCTGTATTTCATCCGTGTGATTCTTACGCATACATTCGTTTAGTTATGACATTTATGAAGCATGTGTATTACCTGTATTTCATCCGTGTGATTCTCACGCATACATTCGTTTAGTTATGACATATATGAAGGATGTGTATTAACTGTATTTCATGCTTCGATCCGTGTGATTCTCACGCACACATTCGTTTATTTATGACATCTATGTAGCATATGTATTTCCTGTATTTCATCCGTGTGATTCTCACGCATACATTCGTTTACTTATGACGTATATGAAGCATGGGTATTACATGTAAGGTTATATATGACGGTCGCCTGTTTGTGGTGGAGACAGACAATCCACTTTTCAAGGGTAGGACCATAACTGTACATCTCCCGACATCCGTAAGAATCGACATTTTCTCACTTACAAGTCGGACTCCCAGTGGGATTCGAACTCGCAGCGGTGAGAGGCAAGAAGGTTTAAAACGACACGTCGTTAACCCCTCGGCCACGCAGGTAAGTATTAATTATCCAGTAGAAGTTGCTTCTTTACACACACGCTGTGGACAGAATAAAGTTTACTCTACGCAAATCCATGTTCAGTAGACTCACTAAACATAACATAAAATTATATATAATAAGTGTCAATGTAATAAGGCTAAAGACATGTTTTCTTTGCAAAAAAACATTTCTTCCGTCCATATAGTATACGTATGTCTCTGTCGGTTATAAAACACACGAACTACCGTATGCGTCAAAAAAGAACTAATCTAGGTTCAGTAGACATAGTTAACATAAACTAAAGACTCAAATCCACGAGCTAAAAGTGCTAAAATGCTTTATAAGTATGAATTATCCATATAAGTTTGCTTAGTTACACTAATATATTGGGCCGAAAATATGTAACTCTACCGAATACACACTAAACATATCAGAAAATCATACAATTATAATAATTATCAATGCAATTTACATACACACCTGTTTCCCTTATAAAAGGACTCTAAATCCGATCAAATATATGTGTGCGGTATGGATATCAAGATTCAGATTTGTTGACCCTTATCAGATGCATTACGTAATAGTCATTAACGGCTTAATGGGATACCGCAGTAATAATTATCGACACAGCGGGGTTATAACCATAAATCACGCAACTGATTGTGGTATCCCACGATTAATGGGCCGTTAATAACTATTACGTAATGAATTACGAGTCAACACATTTGCATACTGAAATTCATACCGCACACACTTATATTTGTCCGGATTTATAGTCCTAGTTTTTAAGCTGTAAATGCAATAAAATTCAGAGTGGGACGGAGATAAGGGTGGAAAATTACTAAAATTTTTTGGGAGCATAAAATGTCTATATTCCTGGCAAATATCGCTTATACGAACACCATTTTGGTCAAAAATGAAGAAAAAAATCGAGAACCAACATTCAGTAAGGGAGACACCTCCTCTCAGTATTTCCACTACTCGGGACTTCGCAACTCGTATTAGGAGTACGTTTAAAACAGGCCACGCTAGGACTATGTTGAAAACAGGCCACGCTACGCCCCTGACACTGGCACATTAGTTTAGTCGGCTGGGGGTAATGAACGGTTTTACCTCTGTCAAGACTTAAGGATGAGATTCTTGATTTTTTCTGTGCGTTTACACCTAATAATGTAATTTCAATCTCTCTGGGGTGGCTCTAAATAACCTATAATATGTTGATGAGCCGTAAACAAAATTCAGTTCAATTCAATTTCCTTATTTAGTCATTATCTCACCACTCAATACGTTATAATAACAATTGTCACTCTCTCTCTTGATGTGTATGCTCTGGGGCGGCTCTAAATAACATGTAATGTGTTGATGAGGCGTTAAACGAAATTCAGTTAAAATTTAATTTCTAATTTAGTCATTATTTTACCATGCAATACGTTATAATATTACTTTCTATCTCTCTGCGGTACAGACATCAACTGAAGTCTATGCTCTGGGGCGGCTCTAAATGTCGTAGTATGTGTCGATAAGCCGTAAAACAAGTTTCAATTCAATTCAATTGACTTATTTAGTCATTATTTCACCACTCAATAAGTTATACAATCACATTCCCCTCTCGCAGTGGCGGCTCTAAATAAATTTTAATGTGTTGGTGAGCTGTTAAGCAATACCCAATTCGATTCAATTACTAAGTTACAATACAACCTTCCACTTTCTCTGGGGCGGCTCTAAATAACTTTTAATGTGTTGGTGAGCCGTTAAGCAATACTCAATTCGATTCAATTATTAAGTTATACTATCACATTCCCCCTCTCTATGGGTTGGCTCTGAATAACCAATAACCTACACTGTGTTGATGAGCCGTTAAACACTATTCAGTTCATTTACATTTACTTATTTAGTCAGTATTTCACCATTCAATAAGTTATAATACCACCTTCCACTTTCTCTGGGGCAGCTCTAAATAGCATACAGTGTGTTAATCAGCCATTGAAAAATATTCAGTTCAATTCAATTTCCCCCCTATCAATAATTTATAATACCAACGTCAACTGTATCTGGGTCGGCTCTAAATAACCTATACTGTGTTAATGAGCTGTTTAACAAGATTCAATTCAATTAAATTTACTCATTCGATCATTTTGGGTCACAAAAGATTAAATCGTCGATGTACCGAATGTGTTTTTACATGTGTGTATTACCTACATGTCATCTAGGGAGAGTACATGTGTGACATTCATCCGTTCTTTTATATGACATCTATGATGCATACATATTATTTCACATTGATACATTCGTGTGTGTTTTTATGAAACCTATGTAGGATATGTATTACTAACATGTCATATAGAAAAATGTAACTGTGATTCTCAGTTTATTTTTGAAATTCCAGGAAGCAGGTATATAACTTGTATTTTATCTAGGGAAAGTACTTGTGATTCTCACGCATATATTTCAATTTTGAAGCTAACATGTATCAAATGTATTACATCTAGGAAGAAAACGTGATTCTCATTTGTATTATATCTAAGAAAGTACGTATGATTTATATACATGCAATTGTTTATTTATGACATCTAAGTAGCATATGTGTATTATATGTACTTTATCTAGGGGGAGTTCGTGATTTTCTCATACTTTCGTTTGTTAACTAGATCTATGAAGCATATATTTCATCATGGTTCCGTGTGATTTTCGCGCATACATTCGTTTATTTATGACATATATGAAGCTTGTGTATTACCTGTATTTCATCCTTGGATCCGTGTGATTCTCACGCAGACATTCGTTTATTTATGACATCTATGAAGCATGTGTATTATTTGTATTTCATCTTTGGATCCGTGTGATTCTCGAGCATACATTCGTTTATTTATGACATCTATGAAGTATGTGTATTACCTATATTTCACCACTGGGTCCGTGTGATTCTCACGCATACTATCGTTTATTCATGACATCTATGAAGCATGTGTATTACTTGCTAGTATTTCATCCTTGAATCCGTGTGATTCTCACGCATACCTTCGTTTACTCATGACATTTATGAAACATGCGTAAGACCTGCATTTCATCCTTGGATCCGTATGATTCTTACCAATACATTTGTTTACTTATGTCATCTATGAAGCATGTTTATTAACTGTATTTCATCATTAGGTCTGTGTGATTCTCACGCATGCATTCGTTTATATATGTCATCTATGAAGCATGTGTATTACCTGTATTTCATCCTTGTATTTCACCATTGAATCCATTATTCTCAAGCTTACATTCGTTTATTTATGACATCTATGAAGCATGTGTAGTACCTGTATCCGTGTGATTCTGACGCATACATTCGTTTATTTATGTCATCTACAAAGCATATTTATAACCTGTATTTCATCATTAAGTTTGTGTGATTCTCACGCATGCATTCGTTTATTGATGTCATCCATGAAGCATGTGTATTACCTGTATTTCATCCTTGTATCCGTGCATACAATCGTTTATTTATGTCATCTATGAAGCATGTGTATTACCTGGGTTTCATCCTTGGATCCGTGTGATTCTCACGCATACGTTCGTTTATTTATGTCATCCATGAAGCATGTGTATTACCTGTATTTCATTCTTGGATCCGTGCATACAATCGTTTATTTATGTCATCTATGAAGCATGTGCATTACCTGTATTTCATCCTTGGATCCGTGTGATTCTCGAGCATCTATTAGTTTATTTATGACATCTATGAAGTATTTGTATTACCTGTATTTCATCATTGGATCCGTGTGATTCTTACGCATACATTCGTTTATTTATGACATCTTTAAAACATGTGTATTACCTTTATTTCATCCTGGTCTGTGTGATTCTCACGCATACATTAGTTATGTCTTATTTGGCCTTTTATTCATCTTTAAAGCTGTTCTTTGTTTCTGTGTGTGTTTGTATTTCATCCTTGGGTCCGTGTGATTCTCGTGCATACATTCGTTTATTTATGACATCTATGAAGCATGCTTATTACCTGTATTTCATCTTTGGATCCGCGTCATTTTCACGCATACATTCGTTTATTTATGATACATGCATCTATAAAGCATATGTACTACCTACATTTCACCCTTGTGTCCATGTGATTCTCACGCATACATTCGTTTATTTATTACATCTATGAAGCACGTGTATTTCACCCTTGGGTCCGTGTGATTCTCACACATACATTCGTTTATTTATGACATCTATGAAGCATGTGCATTACCTGTATTTCATCCTGGTCCGTGTTATTCTCACGCATACATTAGTTATGTTTTATTTGGCCTTTTATTCATCTTTAAAGTTGTTCTTTGTTTCTGAGTGTGTTAGTGGTTGAATGCTACTTTTATTGTTCGATTTTTATATCTATATTTATTGATGACATCTATGAAGCATGTATTTCATAGTGGGTCAGCGTGATTCTCACGTACACATTCGTTTATTTATAACATCTATTTATGACATATATGAAGCCTGAGTATTACCTGTGAGCCCCATCTACACCATCGCGCGCGCGCACACACACACACGCGCGCACACACGCACGCATATGTAGCAACGAAAGCATAATTGTTGCCCCATCCTTCGTGCCACGTTTTATGTGGGTATATATTTCTTGTTTCAGAAGTTACACTGTGCACATATACGTTCGTGCCACGTTATATGTGTATAGTGGTAGATTCGGGCAAGGATTTGGGTAGATTTGGGAAGAGTTTTTGTTTCAGAAGTTACACTGTACACATATACTTTCGTGTTATATAATAAAGATTAGTATGTATTATGTTCTTCTATAGCTAATGCTTGTCTGTCAAGCGTGTGTGCATTTGTGTGTATGCGTGCGTGCGTGCGTGTGTAAATTGAAGGATTAAAACGTCCTTTACGCCCACCTTTAATAATATGTGTATAATTCAAATGTCAATTAATTTTGGTCGATGTAATTTCCATTTAGGGTTCACTAGAACAACATGGACAGACTATTTCCTTCACAATAATTGTGCCTAGTAATAGAGTAAGATTGCCGTTGTCCCTTCAATTCTTCTCACATTTGTAATAGTTTTGGTAAATAATACACTGCTGCAATGTGACGACAACGTGATATATGGGTTAATGTCCCGCTGTGTCGATAATTACTATAACATGTATGACTGTTGTAATACACAGCTAAGTCCCGTGATATATGGTCAAACCCCCGTTGCGTCGATAATTACTGTTACGCAATTAACTGTGGTGTCCGATTAGGCAGTTAATCAACATTACGTAACAACACTGATAAGATTCTACAAATTTGCATATTAGATTTGATATAGCACACACTTATATTTGGCAGTATTATTATGCATGCAACTATGTTTAATATGTTTGTGAAACGATGCAACTTTTAATTGATAATGTATACACACACTTATACAATTTGTTATAGTTTAATTAAGACCGTGGAGTTAGTTCTACTCTTAGAATATTTAGGAATATATTTATATATTATGTCACTACGTCTGCTGAGACTAGATAGCATGTATATTACATGTACCCCTAATTTAGCTGATTTACCATCGTAATATTACTGAGCAATTGAACAAAGCGACGTTACCCACACCCCACCCCCACCCTCCACCAACCACACACCCCAACATCCACTCAACGCCCCACCTACTCCATCACGAGCGCACGCACGCACTCACGCATATGTAGCAACGCAAGCATAAGTGTAGCCCCATCGTGCCACGTTATATGTGTACAGTGGTAGATTTGGGCAAGGATTTGGGTGGATTTGGGTAGATTTGGGCAAGGATTAGAGTAAATTTGGGTAAATATTTCTTGTTTCAGAAGTTACACTATACACATATACTTTCGTGTCATGTTATATGTGTATAGTGGTGGATCTGGGAAAGGATTTGGGTAGATTTCGGTAAATATTTCTTGTTTCAGAAGTTATGCTATACACATTATACTTTCGTGCCAAATCATATGTGTATAGTGGTAGTTTGGGAAAGGATTTGGGTAAATATTTCTTGTCTCATAAGTTACACTATACACATATACTTTCGTGCACGTTATATGTGTATAGGGGTGGATCTGGGCAAGGATTTGGGTAAATATTTCTTGTTTTAGAAGTTACATTATACACATATACGTTCGTGCCATGTTATATGTGTATAGTGGTGGATTTGGGCAAGGATTTGGGTAAATATTTCTTGTTTCATAAGTTACACTATACACATATACTTTCGTGCCACGTTATATGTGTATAGTGGTGGATCTGGGCAAGGATTTGGGTAGATTTGGGTAAATATTTCTTGTTTCAGATGTTACACTATACACATATACTTTCGTGTCACATTATATGTGTATAATGGTAGCTTTAGGCAAGAATTTGGGTAGATTTTGGTAGATTTGGGCAAGGGTTTGGGTAGATTTGGGTAAGGATTTAGGCAGATTTGGGTGTATTTGGGTAGATTTGGGTATTTCGTGCCACCGCTTTTAGCTGACAATCTGCTGTCAAGGATGAGATTCTTGATTTAATCCACGCAATTACACCTAATAGTGTAGTTTCAGTCTCTCTGGGGTGGCTCTAAATAACCTATAATGATGAGTCATTAAACAAAATTTGTTTCAATTCTATTTCCTTATTTAGTCACCACTCAATACGTTATAATACCAAATTCTCCTCTCAGGGGTATATATTAGACACCAGTTGATGCGTATACTCTGCGGCAGCTCTAAATAACCAGTAATGTGTTGATGAGCCGTTCAACAATATTCAATTATATTCACTTTCTCTAATTCAGTCATTATCTTTTCACCACGCAATATGTTATAATACCACCTTCAATATTCTGTGGGCGGCTCTAAATAACCTGCAAGAAGACACTGATGCGTAGCATCAGAGGACAGCGCAGGATATTTTCAAAAGGAGGAAACAAACATGTGTATTTATTTGCAAATTTTATTGTTTATACACTTTAAAGAGAATATATCAGGCTTTTCAAAGGGGTCTAGGTGTCTGACTTAAAATTGACAAATAATTATATTTTCTATTCTGAAGAGCCTAATTAAACTTAATGAATGAGCCTAAACATGGTCCCTTATTTGCAAAGGAATTGATTCGATCTGCACAGCAATATGTGCTATCCTAGGTTACGCACAAGGGTTAATTTCAGCAATTTACGTCCGATTCCGTCCTAGATATATGGCGTATTCAAAGTTTAAACCTTAACAATATGGTTCGAACATTATATTTTGATTGATATAAGTGTTTTATCATGAATCCGTCCTGGAATGCAAAAGTTATTGAACGCTATATGACCTTTGTCCTCTGTCACGTGCTCCTCCATAGGCAGCATCAAAAACCAATAACAAATATAGGCTGTGCACTCAAAGCGTGCCGCCAATAATAATTATGTTGATGAGCCATTAAACAAGAATCAGTTCAGCTCAATTTCCTTATTTAGTCAACACTCAATATGTTATAATACCAATTTTCACTCTCTCATGTGCATTGAGTGCATTCTCTGGCGTGGCTCTGAATAATCTGTAACGTGTTGATGAGCCATTAAACAAGATTCAGTTCAATCTAATTTCCTTATTTAGTCATTATTTCACCAATCAGTATGTTATAATACCACATTCCACTCTCTCAGGGGTATATATTAGACATCAGTTGATGTTTATACTCTGGGGCGGCTCTAAATAACCTGTAATGTGTTGATGAGCTGTTAAACAATATTCAATTTTATCCACTTTCTTTAATTCAGTCATATATGTCACCATGCAATACATTATAATACTATCTTCTACTTTCTCTGGTCGGCTCTAAATAACCTATAATATGTTGACGAGTGATTAAACAAGATTCACTTCAATTCAGTTTCCTTATTTAGTTATAATATGTTATAATACCAGTTTCCACTCTCTCAGGATGTGCATTTAAACAACATTCTGTTCAATTCAGTTTTTTTATTTAGTCATTATATGATCACTCAGTACGTTAAAATACCACTTTTAATTAGTAGTATGTAACTTTTTGAGGTTTTCATTATGTATTTTCACATCAAAAAAAAAGAAAAAGAAAATATACTACAATTATACGTTAAATAACAGGACACATAATTATAAACTTAGTGGAATCTTATGTAACATGAAAAGTAATAGGATACAATATATACTATGACGACGAGCGGCAATAAGAATAAATATTGTAGTATATATGTTTATTTTAATTCAATGCATTAGAATTAAAGCATCTTGTGTAAAATTAATTGTGAGTTCAATTTGGTGTAGCAAAGGCAGAGAACGAAATGGAAAAGTGAAATGAAGATGCAATGTTTTTATTTGTTTTAAATGTTTTAAAATAAACGTGCAATTTAAGTGCTTTGCTTTAACCAAGGAAGAGCTATATTCGCTATTTTTATATTAAGCTTAACGAGCTGGACGGCGAACTGAAAAAAACTTCGCTAAAACCGACAATTCGCTATAGCTTAGTTCCGGCTATATGTATTCTTAAAAGTCTGACTTTTGACTAAAAATAATGTTCCAATGCACAATTATATAAAAAACTCACTCTGAATATGTCCATACGTATGAATAATTACAATTTACATATGGTATTAATATGATCAAATGTCTATATTTTTTAAGTTCATGCTGTACAAAAACAACATTATTAATTATTGATGTGCAAAACTAAAAATTGTATGTACAACTCTGTAAGTGTGTCAGGACTCTGCCAAGACTTGAACCTGGATTTCTTTTCTCGAAAGAAAAGTGTGTTTCTTTACACTACAGAGATCGCCCAGACATCACAAAAGAGTGTTCAAAATTAGGCAAAACTAATAAACATTTAGATTAAAACCTTTTCAAACTAAAACTATCACTGAAGTTTTTTAATACCCCTGCAAACGCATACCCCACAACTATATGCGCATCTCCACTTCATACTGATGCTTCTCACAAAGATTGGCAAAAATCCATATATATCTATAGGACTTATGGAGAAATAGCGAACAAAATAATTTTTCTAAGAAAAATATTTAAGGGGCCAGAATTGACATCAAACACCACTGAACCAAAACCCCACTATGATGTGCGTATCTCCATATGATGCACGTTTCTCACACAGTTTGTTGAAACCCCATCAGGTGCATGGTTATAGTAGTTTCAGAGGACTAGTCGCTACAAGTTTTCATTATATAACTCTATGTAAACAAAGATGGCCGCTGGCGGCCATGTTTAACGTCAAATCACAATAATTTTTGACAAGGATCAACATCATAGATGGTCGCTGGCGGCCATGTTTAACGTCAAATCAAAATAATTTTTGACAAGGATCAACATCATGACTGTCATACTGATCATTTTAGAAAAAGTCCCATATCAATATCACTTATAGTTTTCAGGAAGTAGTCGCTACAAACTTTTATTTTGAAAATCTATTTTTAGCCATGGTGGCCATCTTGAATTTTCGGCCGACCTGAAATTTTGCAAGGATCAATTAGACATCAAATGCAACATTCCTGTGAAGTTTCATGGAAATCAGTCGAGTAGTTACAGAGGAGTAGTCGCTACAAGTTTTTACTAGATAACTATATATATGCAAACAAAGATGGCTGATGGCTGCTGACAGCCATGTTTAACATTGAATCAAAAGGTTTTTCGACAAGAACCAACATTATGTCATGCTGATCATTTTAGAAAAAGTCCCATATCAATTTCACTTATAGTTTTCAAGACTACAAACTTGTTTTTTGAAAATCTATTTTTAGCTGTGGCGGCCATCTTGAATTTCCGACCAACCTGAAATTTTGCTAGGATCATTTAGACGTCAAGGGCAACATTCCTGTGAAGTTTCATGGAAAAATCCGTCGAGTAGTTTCAGAGGAGTAGTCGTTACAAGTTTTTACTAAATAACTCTATGTCAACAAAGATGGCCGCTGGCAGTTATGTTTAACGTTGAATCAAAACGATTTTCGACAAGGACCAACTTCATGTCATGCTGATCATTTTAGAAAAAGTCCCATATCAATATCACTTAAGAGTTTTAAAGAAGTAGTCGCTACAAACTTGTTTTTTAAAAATCTATTTTTAGATTTGGCGGCCATCTTGGAATTCAAATCAACATGAATTTTTGCTAGGATCAACTAGACTTAATGGGCAACATTTCTGTAAAGATTCATGAAATCCATTCAGAAGTTTCAGAGGAGTAGTCACTACAAAAAAAAGTTTACGGACGGACAGACGGAAGACGGACAACGCACCACAGCATAAGCTCTGGTGATCTCTGATCAGTAGAGCTGTTTGTAAACCATCCACCCGTCCGTCTGTCCATCCATCCAATCTATCCTAATAAAAGTTATTGCATGGAAATCAAAATATGACCTGGCAACAGAGGGATGCTCATACTAAACACTAAATGCCTCCACATCTGCATTGCAGACTTGCCGTAATATAAAACACACCAAATTACTGTTTTTATTTACTAAAATCACTCTGACATTGAAATAATTTAAAACATAAATCTGAAAATTACCTTTTGGAATAGGAAATAGTAAATTAATTATTAGTAGGAAAATATGAATATTTACATTATGCTTGGATGCGAATTCATGATCACGCGAATAAATCACAGACCCGGTGATGCGCGAACTTAAAGTCACACAGAAATAATGTGATTTACAGTATTCATGAATAAATATTCATCACTCTGTATTCGTGATATGTATCATAATCGCCAGCTCTTGTATTCATTACTGCCCTTAGAGTCCGGAAAACATTTATTTTGTCAATTATATTTCATCGGGCATATCTATGCAGGAAATTCTGGTGGTTTGGTGAACATTTTGCAAGAATGAAGCAAGATACGCATGTCGTAGCGGAGACCAGATGTGACCTATATTTCTATATAGAAGATCACAGTAACCTGAAATTTTGCATGATGTTAGATCTATGCATATAAGGAACACAATGGTGGAATTTGGCGAAAATCCTGCAAGTAATGAAAAAAATATAAATAAATAAATGTTGTACGCACAGACAAACGAATGAATGGATGCACATACACCGGATCGGTAAATAAAATTACCGCATTTCCGCTAACAGTAGCACTTGGAAGATATATATATGCAAAATGAAAAGGGGGCAGTCTCTTATTAGTTTTTCCTTTTTTTTATATTAATTTAGGGTTATATCTGTACTTAAAAGTAACTATGGCCAGACTGTATACCCCAAACTGAGCCTCAAATGTCATAACACTAAATCTTGTCTTTTTATTTTACAAAAGATCAAAAATGTATTGAATTTTGAAGATGTTTTGAATTTTGAATTTTCTAAGAAGGCATGGTTTCTAAAAAAAAAAGGTGGGGGTGCTTTTATTAGGGGAAATATGGTAGATGAAAAATGTTTTGATAGAATGATGATGAAAATAGTTTATGACATTTTATGTTATAGAACTTGGGGCTGAAACTCGACCCCATCCCTTGCCAAAAGGTTTTCCCTTCTTTTATTGAATAAAATTCTCCTCAGTCTCTAAAACAAGAGGGCCAAGATGGCCCTGAATCCATCACCTTAATGAGGCAAAATATAGCATTTTAAACTAAATCAAGGGCCGTTACTTCGCTGTTACAGGTCCGATCTGGTTGTTTTTCGAACTTGTCCATGCTTTCATTGATATTAGCAATCAGATAAAGTTTGGTAAAGATCAGATGAAAAATGAAGGCCCTATAGTCTTAATGAGACAAAATATAGCATTTGTCCAATAGAGCTAAAAATCAAGATTCAAAAAGAAAGAGAAAAACAAATGTTTACCTCCAGTGGGATTTGAACCCACAGCTTTTAAGCTTCCCAGTGCAAGAAGTAATTCAAAGATTTTTGTATGGTGGCCATCATGGATGTCACATTTAAAGGGACACTGTCCGTAACTTTTAGCTTATAAAACACCCAATAATTATGTTCGCAAACATTATACATTATTCAATATTTACTAATTAAAAGCAAGATTGTTTGACAGAATTCAATCGCGGTACAAAAAAAAGCAAATCCACTTCGTGGGTTTGAACTCGCAGCTCAAAACTTCGTGGGTTTGAACTCGCAGCTCAAACTCCGCAGTAAAAATAAGTGTGCTTGAGCGTTAAGTTGTCGGAACTCGCTCCCGACTGAGCTAAGCGGGCTATACATATTACACAATACAAACTATTGTGAAAACCTAATGCGCTATGGAAGCCACGTGAATGCACAAAAGGTAAATATTGTGGGTCCCACTTTATTTACATTTAATAATTAAAACTTTTTTTTTTCAAACTCACGAATGTTTTCCTACATTCTTCTTAGGGTCTATCCTCATGTTTTCATGTATACATTTCAATGAATAAAAGTCAGACAGTTATTTTGTTATGCTCAATATCTGCTTACTTACGGACAGTGTCCCTTTAACTCGTTTTAACAAATTTGAAAAACATTCATATAAGGCCAATTAAAATTATACCCGAGTTTACTGTGACCCGACCGACCCTCTGAAAACACCCCCCGACTCCTTTTTATTTTATTGAGAAAAAAAAGTAAATAAAAATATAAAAAAAAAATAAAAAATAATAAAAAAAAATGTTAAAAAAATAATAACGTTCATTAGATCACGGTGCAATTTTCAATTTCGCGATGCGGTTTTGAAAGCGTGTGAATTTCACGGTATACTGTGCACAGAACTGGTATAAAACAGTCAAAATGGCATCTCCAAGTGCTGTTTTGGCTGTACAGTTTCAAAAATGTCAGCACATGGAAGCGCTAATGTTATGGCGTGCACTCTCCATAAAGAATCGATTGTTGAATTGTTTGACAAGTACCACAAACAGGTCGGTAAATGCCCCGAGTTCCAGGCCACCTGTCGTAAGTTTGTTTCTAAAACAGTAATATTAATGTGCATATGTTTACTTGCTTCTCAGCACTAAGCATTGGCATCGACTACTACTGCATTATAACTTCTTGAAGAAGTATGCTGTTCCATAATAATTTTCTGAACTCAACCTCAATATAGGCTCATAATAACTAACATGAGAAATTTATAAATATTTATTACTTTCTGATGTTAGAGAAGTAATATACATGTAAGTCAACACTTTTACAAAACTATTCAAATGGTCAATTAACATTTGACATTATAACTTTGAATATTTTTTTAGCTGTCTGGGAGGCAAGAACTGCTCTTGGTTACATGTATGTCAACCGCAGAAGTTGACTAACCTGTGGGTCCCCCATCCTTCCTGACGGTCATATACCGGTATTCAGGAAGAGCATGGAAGTCAAGTCACTCATAACATTTCAGGCCCCACTGGAGATCACACTGTATGGAGCTGGACTGATCCCAGCCGACTCATGTACTCATTACTGTTGGAGCTGACCCTCTTTCGGACTTCCAGAAAACATTTAAAACTGTTTTACCCCTTGTAATAATTGCAAGTGTTTGGGAAAAGAGCCAGTTGTTACCAGGCCTTTTGGGAAACAATAAAACATACACAATTTCATATTGTTATCTATTGTAGTTTTTAAAATACCACACTTTCCCATTCATCAAAGCTCATCGCCACCTTAAATGTAACTTCGCCAAAAAATAAAATAAAATAAAATGCCTACGAGTACCTACCTACCTATTTTTTTCAGCAATGTTACATCAACACACAGGTATAATTTTATTTGGCCTAAGGATCATCCATATGAAGTTTGGTCAAGTTTGGCCAAGCTGTTTCTGAGAAGAAGATTATCCCTATATACATGATATAAGTCTATGTAAAACATGTGACCCTTGAGGCGGGGTCAAATGTGACCCCAGGTTCACTATTTGAACAAGCTTGGTAGAGGACCAGAAGCTTATAGTAAATGCAAAATATTAAACCTCTGGCTCTTGTAGTTTCAGAAGATTTTTTTTTTTTAAATATTTACATTTGACACCTGTGGCGGGGCCAAATGAGACCCAAGGGTATCATGGCCTTAGATTCCCCGTGTACAGGAAGTAATTTAAAGATTTTTCTATTGCGACCATCTTGGATAACGTGTTTACCTAATTTTAATAAATTTGAAAAACATTCACCTAAGGATCATCCATGTGAAGTTTGGTCAAAATTGACCAAGTTTGACCAAGCTGTTTCTGAGAAGATTTAAAAAAAATATTCCCTATATTATAAGTCTTTGTAAAACATGTGACATCTGGGGCAGGCCAAATGTGACCCCAGGATCACCATTTGCACAGAAACCATAATCTTATGGTAAATGCAAAATATTAAACCTCTGGCTCTTGCTCTTGAGATTTTTTAAAAAAGTTTTTTTCCTAGATACAAGTCTATGTAAAACATGTGACCCCTAGGGAGGGGCCAAATGTGACCCCAGGGTCACCATTTGAACAAACTTGGTAAAAGACCATAAGCTTATAGTAAATGCAAAATATTAAACCTCTAGCTCCAGTGTGTTTTGGTTGGCTGTTTTTGTAGCCATTATTGGGCTATATTCCATGGTGCAATGCCAAAACATTTCTTTTTCCCCCATATTTTGAGACAAAAAATCCCAATTGAAAGGGAAAAAAAAAGCTTTAATGTACTGAGAACGTAACACTTTTAAATGTGTCTGTTGACTGAAAAGAGTATTAAAGAAACAATTATTAAATGGAAGTTTTACTGTATTTTTTCCAATTTTATGAAAAATCGCGCTAAAATTAACTATCGCTACGGTATGTGTTATGTTCCCAAAGTATAGAAAAAAACACTGGGCTTTTGTAGTTTCAGAGAAGATTATTTTTTTCCCTATATAAGTCAATGTAAAACTGTGACCCCAGGGACGGGCCCAATTTTACCCTAGGGTCACCATTTGAACAAACTTAGTACAGGACCATTATAAGCTGATGCTACATGTACATGTAATACATGAAAGCTCTGCGCTTTATGGTTTCAGAGAAGAATATTTTTTTAAGTCTTTTCCTATATAAGTCTAGGCAGGGATCACTCTAGGCCGCGATTCCGCGATATTCTCGCATTAAAATCTCAAAAATCGCATGAAAAAAAGACAAATGGAACAAATTGTCGCATCGAATTCGGGAAATCCATTTTCACCATTTCGGTTCGTAATGCAAATATATTGATTTATATTTTATTTCAAATCTCAAGTTAATTTGTTCAGATCCAATTATTCGCGATTAACATATATATAATTAGAAAATATCAAATCATTCGAAAACACATCAAAAGGAGATTGTTATGTTTGTAAACCTCCGGTTCGCTTTTGCTTCGCGGACCCGGCGGTGTCGAAGTAAATCGATTATGAATAAACATGGCCATTTTTATAATAATCTATCAACTTCTAGTCATGTCTGACCATAATCCCCCAATCTATAATGACGTGATTAACTATGTACTGGTGCAAACAATTAACTTTGAATCCGAAATTTTTGGTGAAAATGGTGAATGTCTCATTAAAATCAAGCTAATGGGACATTTTGTCTCATTGAAATTCAATCCTAGGGTCATCCCTGCTAGGCCAAAAACAAAAATAGGTCTGTTTCTGATATTTTGTCCCAGAAAATGAGGGTAGGTCGGTAGGAGTTTTTTATTTTTAGAATTAATCCTTACTATACTAAGTTCAAATCAAGAACATCGAAAGCATGTTTTCTTGGAACATATTACATAATACGAGTGTTCCACAACACTAATACATGCCTAAAACATGTTGTGCCCTAAACGGTTTAGGGTCAGGGCCTTAAAAATAGGGTCGGTCGGAGGACCAAAAACAACTTTTTTTTTGGCCCTATGAAAAACATGCAAAATCTCAATATACAAACTGGATCCCCAGGGCACGGCCATTTTTGACCCCGGGGCATGGCCATTTTTAACCCGGGGGACCCGGGGACTTTATTTAAACAAACTTGATAGTCTAGGTGTTGGCGAACATTTTAAAAGAAAATCTGTCGAAATCTGTCCAGCAGTTCTTGAGAAGATTTTTTAAGGTTTCAACCATATATGATAATGGTGGCCATCTTGGATGTCGCGCTGCACTAATTTTAACAAATCTAAAAAGTATTCATCTAAGGATCATACATGTGAAGTTTGGTCAAAATTGATAAAATTCCTAGCATTTATTTCTTCTTATTATTTTACATATATTATCAATATAATCACCAGTTAGTAATATGCAACAACAACTCGCTTTATAATATTCTTATAATTAATATATAGTGCCCTATTTCTCCATAAGTCCTATAGATATAGGTGGCCCGACCGTCCCTATTTTTAAGAGGCCGACCCTAAAACATTTTATGAAAAACAAAAAACAAATAATTAAAAAAAAAAAAATTGTTCTGACCAATGATTTATCACAATATATCGAGGTAAACAGACATCACAGAGAAATTTTCAGTTGTATTATCAACTTGTATGGGGTTTATGAGATAAATACATGTAAAATCTCACAATATCTTGCTCCAAAAAAAAAAATTAATAATAATAAAAAAAAAAATGCCTACCGACCTACCCTATTTTGTTAGAGCATGCAATAGGAATCTGGAAACACACCTATTTTTGTTTTGGCCTTAGTTATAAAGTGATCATAAAGGTGACGGCACACGTTTTTAAAAAATCATAATTGCCATGTGTCTCTTTAAAGTAGCAATCCTGCCAACAGTAAAATTTTACATTGTACATCATTTCTAAAACTACTGGCGACAAGGTATATATTAATCTGAGCATTCTCTAACCTTACCTGCAGCACTTTTTACGATTTTGATATTTCATCTGGCTGTGTACAAAAGCCACAAAAAAAAAGAAAGAAAAAGACATTTAGTGTCACTCAGAGAATGCTCGGATTAGTTATATATATGACTTATGCATACTGAGAGGCCAAACTCTATATACACAATATAAAGATTAAAACAGTTTTAACCAACTAGACTGAAACCCGAAACTGGAGCGTCGAATTAAAAGTTACCATCTCATTTTACGCAAGTGGAGCGCTGTGGTCTAGTGGTAGTCGTTGGACCCATGATCGTAACGCTGTTGGTTCGATCCCCGCCATTGCCATATGCGTTGTGTCCCTGAGAAGGACACTTTATCTGCATTTGCTTAGTACTGGTTCTACCCAGGAAGACATCGAGAGTGATTCATATAAGTTCATGGAGCTTTCGTTACAATCGATTTGAAATAAATAAGTTTATACTAATTTTTAATACGCATATTCGATTACGGGTGTTTTTAAAACCTGTGAATAAACCTTTACTTTCAATTGGCACATATACATTATTATATAACTTGAACACTTGCATAGAGTGATGATACAAGGTTATGAAGTTTAATTTTACAATTATCTGGTGAGTTAGTTTCATTAAGCAGTTTTTATGATGTGAGGTGAATTTGCCTTTTTTTTGCAAACTCGGGCTAAAAAAGTACTGGAACTAGATATGCCCAGGTTACTGTATTATTTTTGCTTTTCTCATTTGTACATATGCTTAAATGCTATGTTTGCAGGATTTAAGCGGTGTGTGTGTGTGTGTGTGTGTGTGTGTGTGTAAGGTGTGGGTGACGGAGTCGTGGGGGCGTTTGTAGTGTGCTGTAAGTAATATTTCTAGCATAATTTTTCGAGTATATGCAATTTAAACGGGTTCTCGGGGGTCGTAGGCTTGAGAGTGCAGTATAAATCGCATATGAGAAAAACATGCTATAAATGTTTTGTACCAGAGCCATTTATCCAAGTACGCGCGTGCAAGAAGTTTTAGGGCGTTGCAGTTTTCAGTATTTAGTAAACATAACAACTCGATCAAATCAAGAAATAGCATTATCACGTGGCATGAGCAGGACCCATGTTTTGATTATTGCAGCCAACCGCCTTTGTATATTATTGGGCAAGTGCAATGTCAAGGAGTGCTGTTTTGGTAATGGTATAGTCGTTTTGACTGACAGGTTGTGTGTAAAGATTACAACTGTGCACGCATAAAATTGAGTAGACAACTGCCGAATCTGCCATTTATAGCACGGCTGAAATATACCGGCATTTATAGCACAGTTTAGGTGCAGACCTTCATGTTTATGAAACTTATATCATAAGCAAGAACAAAGGAAAACCATTAGAGCTACGGTACAATATGCAATTATGGCCTTTTTCATATTTGGTAAGCATCATGCAGCAATATTCGGATATTAAAAAAAGTTGCACTTAAGTCCAATTTATTTTTAGCCAGGAAGTTTGGGTGGGGACATGTTCATGAAGTAAACCAAGTGGGAAAAAATGTGGCCGGTGCGGGACTCGAACCCGGGACCCTTCGCTTACAGGGCAAGTGCTCTACCAACTGAGAAAACCAGGCCACCGGGTAATCAATATCACCACACTCATATCCCTTTTAACAGCCACCCCAGTTCTTCCAGACCCCCGGTCCCGCATTCACCATGCTAACCCGCATTCACCGATTTATCATTGTCAGTGAAATAAACCAAGGGTAAAAACTGCGGCTGGTACGGGACTAAAACCGAGGCCCCTCGCTTACAGGGAGAGAGAGTTCTCTACTGTAACCAACTGAGCTAACCTCCCCCCCTCGCCCCCATGGTATATGTGCAATATATATACTGGCATTCCCACTACCCCCCGCCCCCCCCCCCCCAACACACACCCTTTTGCCCCATGGTACCTTGCCCCCATGGTATATTTGCAATATAATACTGGCACTCTATCGAAAAACTATGGGAACACGCTAGATATATTAAAGTATACTCACAAATAAAAGGCTCTTTAAGACTTTTCCTGAATGTGTTGGGTGGGTGGTGGAAACTGCTTCCCATGTCAGGCCCTGATTGCACATAACAGACACATTTTAACGCATGCCATGTTATCGCCTTTGTAACACACCATGTTGTACTACTTTAACATGTATGTGTTAGACCTGACACATGTTAATTGTTTTGTTATACCTAGATTACCGTACACACTAGCAGGCCTAGATTGTTTACACTTTTATCGCGCCGTTTTATGACGTCATTAATGTGTTCCGTGAAGATAATATACTTATAAAAACAGCTGCTTCTTCTATAATAATTCTGCGGCAAATCGTTCGCACACGTATTGATACGTTTTATATTAAGATATAATTATTATTAGTCCTACGCAAGGTGTATTAAGCGTCATGTATCAATTCACCGTTTGTCGTATAAACCACGTGTAAATCCGAAGAAAAACAACGAAATCTCAGCTCTATATATTAACACGAACTTCAATAAAAACGTATTAAAAGTTACCAATTACTGTCTTTAAATCGAAAATAATCAACAAAACATGTCAGCAACTTAATTTCAAGGACAACTAATGAGTATTATTAGACTGAATTTAGCACGAAGACGCATGCGCAAAGACACGCGAAGACGCAAAATGCGTTAACTTTAATTGGCAATTTTGCATAAAATTTACACAATTAACAATTAAAACTATGACCGATTGCTAGTAAATAATATTATTGATATTTAAGTTGGAATATTTGTATTAATACTGCCATTCTCGCAAAGTAATAGGCCCATAACTGAAGGCTGCACTTGTTGAAATATCGCAACATTTTGAAATATGGATCATGTTTGAAAGTGTATTGTACAGCCAAACGGAAGTATATCGTAATAAAACTCACGGTAATCGAAAGGTCAATCTAATATGAATGATACAAACCTGATATCATCACAACATTCAAAGTAAAACCGGAATTATAAGCTTTCTAAAACACAACGTATGCGTGGACTTTCCGAAGTGCGTGTGGATCTCACGTGACACCGGTTCCAAAAGTAAATGTTTGCCAGTTGTATAATAATACTGTTTCATAGCCTGATCCACATCATCAAAAGTCTGCTCTGCATGATGTTCTTTTTGTAGTTGTTTATTAATAAAATCTAATCTCTCTGTTCTTTTTTTATTCCACTCCACTTGTGCTGCGTTTAATTGTTCCACTGCTTTGTCATGCCTTTGTCTTTCCTCATCTGAATGACTTCCCATTTTTGAAAAGAAATAATTTGAACCGCTAAACGCCAATGCGTTTGTTAATGCGCCACCTATCATCATTGCTACTGCACTTGCCATTTTTTTTATATATATATTTTTTAAAATTATTTCATAATATCCGCAGGAATAATACCTTGCTTAATCAACATATCCTTTGTAGCCATTGCTAACATTATATCCACAGACAGCATCCCAAAATCTGTCATATTAAAATCCACTTTAGGTGCTGGTCTTTTTAGTATTTTTCTGCCAATCTCAGAATATCCAACAGTTAGAAGTGTTTCCACTCCTGCATGATACATCATATTTACAATTTGTTTTCCGTCAATACTTGCTGCCATTTTTTTTTATATGATTATTTTTTTTAAATAAATTATTAAAATCAAACGGGTCTTTTGGTGCAACATGAACAGGTTGCACAGCTACAGGTTGCGTAGCAGATTTCTTGTTATAAATATACAAACCCAACCCAGCAATGCCTAATAAAACCAGACACGGTGGAATATAATTTTTGTATACGTTTATTTTGATTTTTTCTGGTTCTTCTTCACCTATTGTTATTTTTGTTATTATTTGATTTGCAGCATCTTGCTTTGCAGCATTTTGATTTGTAACATCTTGAAGCAAACGCTTTGCCTTTTTTGCCGCTGCTCCTTTTTTTCCAGCTTCTATTCTTTTTGGATTTTTTACTTTTTGTTGTTCAACAGGTTGTGTAACAACAGGTATAACTTCACTCTCTTGGTTCTCCATTTATATTATCTGTATTTTTATTTTTATTAAAATCAATATGTCTAACAGTTGTCAGTATTGCTGTAAATGGTGCTAAGCACATTCCATACCTGTAATACAACTCACAACAAGCGCTTGTCAAAGCATGATTACTAAATGGGTCTTCCTCCAAATCTTCTATCAGCTTTGGTGGATTGGTTACATTAAAATATTTTGATACTCCCATTACATACAAGTTAATAAAAGAATTGCCTAAAGTTTTAGTCATGCTTGCCCCAAGCCTTGCTTCATATCTGCAGTAAAGTTTGTTTATTTCATCTGGTGGCATGCCATCTATGTTTGTGAGTTGTATGTCTTTACCCAAATATTGACGACTACCACCGCCAGCCACTATGGCTGATAATCTTTCTTTTTTTGTTTCTTGTTGCTTTGATTCATCTGGTTCCGTCTGTTCCGATATATTTTGTAATAGTTCTTCCGCATTCATTTTTATATTATTAATCTTATTTTTTATCTTGAAATAAATATAAAATACAAAACAACTAGCAGCGATATTCATGCAACTAGTAATTGTTAGTATTGTTAATAGCATTGTTAGTAACATTACTATTTTTTCTATTAACATTATTAATTTGCTGCAAGCATTGCTATTAACATTGCTACTTTGCTATTAGTAATGCTATTAGCAATACTATATTCATGGTCAGTATTGCTATTAGCATTGCTACTTTGCTATTAGCAATGCTATAAGCAATACTATATTCATGGTCAGTATTGCTATTAACATTGCTACTTTGCTGTTAGTATTACTATTAGCAACAGTTGTAAAAAAAAAGGTATTATACCTGCGTAAAATTAATATATTTTGTAATAATAAACAAATATTATATAAGAAAAAATGGATTTGAAAATAACAGACGGTGAGAATAGTGATTATAACAAAAATAAAATAGCACTGGATGTTATGACAAGAGATGACGTAAAATGTTGTATATGTGTTTCAGAAAGTAAGTTTTTACAAACGTACGAAAAAGGTGCACAGGAAACGCCTGTAATTTCTGTGACAAAGGATGACGTAGAATATTTTATATGTGAGCCGAGAGAGTATGTTTTACAAGACCCACAAAACATGAGTAGTGCTGTTGTACCAATATTGGCTAGTGCATTGAGTGTATGGGTTATATGGGACACTCTAGTTTTTATTTTTGAAAAAATTATTCAACCCAATAACCAGTTGGTTGGTCAGTCCTCAATATCAACTTAAAATATTTAGTCTTTGCTAAAGCTTTTCTTATTCGGATTCTCTCCTCCAACGTCGGAATAACATCATTTTCTCTCAAACAATTTTCATAACTATCTCTGTCCTTGGTGTAAAATATACACAACCATTTTGCTTGCTCTCTCAAATCTTTCAATACCGAATTATATCTCTGTGAAATGACCCACACTGATTGTTTAGCGTGACGACCAGAGAATGCCAACTCTGACAACATATATTTTTTCTTTGTTAATTCTTTTGTGGCTGAGCAATCGTCAATGATGTATAATGTTGGCTGGCCAGCATATTGTTTGAAAAAGAAACGCAACAGTTCTTGTAACATTTCTTTACCGTTGCTCACGGGATTGACAATTATTATTTTTTTATCTTTAGGGTTTTTCACATCTCCTATCCAGGATCTATTTTTATAAGCCTCGTTCCACTCTATGGTTGGACACAATATAATTATATGTTTAAAAACTCTAACATACTCTTGTTCAAGTATGTCAAGAACAAACTCTGTTTTACCACAGCCTGTCTGACCACAAATAATGGCACTGTGTGAATATTTAGGATATTTTTGTTGTAAACTAGTATCCTGCTTCTTTGAATCTTCCATCTTCGAAATTGATTTGCGCATCTTGTATTATATATATATAAATATTTAAAGTTTGATCTGCATCTGCTTTTTTATTTATTAATATCGTTATGCCTTCACTGCCGTTTTCTATTCTTCTTCCACTGCCGTGTAATAAATTGTCATCACATGTTCTAAGGTCAAGCCACAAAGCATATGATTTTGTCAGATAAGTCTCAAGAGAAACACTGGTAAAGTTTAAGTCCCTCGCTGCTATTTCTGTCTCTTTGTTTCTTTTTGATGTTAAAGCAAAATATTTGTTGATTTCATCCCAATGTTGATATGCCTTCATGCCCTGACTATACAACTGATTTGGTACGCCCTCTATTGTCATTTCAACCTTTTCAATCTTTGGGTTGTAATAGGTTTCTGCGCTTGTTCTTTCTGGGTCTTCAAACAGCATTAAAATACCTTTCATGCTCCGTGCTGGTACATTAATGTTGATGTTCCAAAGAGTATCAGATTTGTTTGCTATTATTTTTCTATGTCGCAAGATACGATCATACATAAATGACATCTTACCATTGATTTGCTGTCTTATTTGTCTGGATAATTCAACATCACTAACCGTATCAAATTCCAAGCAGATATTTTTTATTACATAAGATGCATCAACATCACTGCTTTTGATAACTTTGTTATAATCGTTAAACGTTAATTCATATTCTAACCTATCACCAAGCCCCGCTTGATAAAATGGCATATGACTTTCTAACATTTCAAAGTCCAGTGGAATACGAAATCTATTTCCATAAGCAGCTGCTATAGCTTCATCTCCGGTGTCTGAGGAAGCATCTCCTGCGCTAACTCTATGTTTTAGCATGTTTGATACCAATACCTTGGTAAGCTATGTTTTGTCGTTCAGTAGGGCTTTTCCATAAATCTACATAACAATGATATATATCACTGTCATCTATTGACATGACTTCATTGCCACTTATTCTTATTGTCATTTTTTTCACAATTGTTCTACCCAGATTTTGAAATAGAGTAGCGTTGGCGTCTGTTCTGCTTTTAAGTTCTATTTCAAAGGCAAGACGAGCAATACTTGGAACTATCACATCATTAGTACTTAGATTTGGAAATCTCACAAGCAGTTGCTGGTTTTGGTCTATTGTTGATGGATTATTAGTTATTACTACACTTGTGCGGATGCCTTTGGCACCATGAGGTTCTCTTAGTTTTCTATGAGGGCTGAGTTTGTTTCCGTAAGCTGACATTGTTTGTTTTTTTAAATATATTTTTTAAAATTAAATAAAATAAACAATGGCTGAAGGAGGATTTGAAGATCCTGCGTTTGATATGACTGAAGAAGACTTGGATAAAGCACTTGAAGACGAATTTATACAACCTGACCCAGAATTCCAGAGACAAATTGTAAATGAAAATAACTATATTAATCAGCTTCAAGGGGAAGATAAAACAGAAGAACAGCTTACACAAAAAAAGTGGTTAGTAGATCAATTTTTTACTGAAGTTAATGCTGAAACAGCGGAATCGATTATAAAAATGATTTTAGAGTGGCTGAGGACGAAATTGGTAGAACAATGTTATATACAGCTGGGATGGATGATGTTCCACTTACCTATTATAAGGGAAATAATCCAAACGAACCAATCAAATTTTATAAGCTGGACACTTTAGTTAAAAAATATGGTATTGACTTCGTAAAAAATAATTTAAACATTTATGATTATTTAGTCCCACGTGAAAGAAAGGCTCAGGGTAGGGCAGAATTAGCATCCTTGGTAAAAACAAGAGATACCATCACAAAAGAAGGAGAAAATATACCAATGCAAACTTTTTCAACAACTGAAGATGTACAAAATACAGTAGATGCTGTAAATACAATTGAGAGTGATTTGAGTATTACAATAGATGAAACTCATTCTGAAACTGCTGTTCAAACACAAACAGAAGGTCTAACAATGCGAGAGATACGAGGTTTAGATAAGGTATTGCAAAGCTTTCGTGGAGAACTTACTAATAATCTCTCAAAGCTCACTGAGCTTGATAAAGATATAGCAAAAGAAAAACAAAAATTAGAACAGGTAAGCACCCCCGGGCAGGAGGATGAGTTTCAACAAGAGCGCATACGTGACAGAATAAAAAACTTAGAAGATGAAAGAAGTTCACGACTTGAAGCGGCGAGTGAAAATAAAGAAGCATTACGCAGTCAAATAAACAGGATAAAAGAAACTATAAATAAGGTGTTAAAAAAAGACACAACATTGGGTGAGAGAATAAAAACATTATTCAGAGAGCAAGGTATTACTATTGTTAGTATTTTGACTGCCTTTGGTATGATTATTGGGGTATTAGTTGATACCATTATTCCTACAACAGGAGGAGGGACTGCACCTGTTCCAACTCCAAAGCCTGATCCATCAAGTGTAAAAGATTGGATAAAAAAACAACTATTTAATCTTGGTAAACTTCTTGCCAACCTAGCTGGTAAAGCTGCTGCAGCACTTCCAGGAGTTATTGGTGCAATAGTATCATGGCTTTTATCTGCAACAGGTAATGTTATTAATTGGCTTGGTAACAATCTATGGGCTTTGCTTGTGTTTGTTTCCGGGTTGTTGTATGTGGCAGCCAAAGAGTGGTTTAGTAAATCTCGTAAATAAGTAATGCAGCAAGACCTATTACTATAGTACCAACAATTATAGTTGTTTTGTTATCTTCGTGTTCAATCGCTATTTTTTGTATTTCTGGTGGGTTATGTTCCACAGTTTTATGTATTGATTTATCAGAATGTTCTGGTAAAAATTTCTTTGTTGTGGTGCCTTGAAAAGGTTGAATATTTTTTGGTGGCACTGGTTTTACATTTACATCATTATTCAATCCTAATGCTTGCGCATCGGTTGCTATTACAATTTCATTATTGTAGTCTTGTATTATTCCGATTCTTAATTCCATGTCGCTCGGAGACATGTACAATCCACTTCCATAGACAAAATTTACTTTACTTCTTGCATATTTTAGAGTGTTTTCATATCTTGAAATTTGACTGGGCAAGTCGATGGGGCTATTTATTGCGTCCTCTACATTTGCTAAAAAAAAATTCTGTGCATCAAATGCCGTTCCAGTTCCAAGTATATCAGTTCTTGTTTGTGATTGTGAACCAATAATTGCCCAGCAGTATGTTCTTATGCTGTCATTGGTTCTTTCTACTCCTGCTCTTGTAAATACAGATGAACTATCTAGTATAAAAGTAGACCAGCTGTTGTCAGCCTCAGATCCTTGTGCAATGTAATCAATGTGATATGTTTTATCACTCTCATAGACTGTAAAACTCATCGTTTTGTTGTCGTATACAGTATTTACCAAAGGATGATTACCAATATGTGTCCAGTAATTATAAATTGTTCCTAGACCATTATTATAGCTTTGTTTCTGTCTCCAGTCTGAATATAAATCAACGTTAAACTCCTTGCATATTCTCTCGTATGCGTTTCGGTTATATGTGTTATTAAATGCATTCCAATTTGAGTCTTGAGGCATTGCTTCACTCATTTCAAATAATATTCTTCTGACTTGGTAGTAGACATGAAATCGAAATAACGAACCAACCAAAGTATCAGCTTTTAGATGGTTGTTGAAATCAATACCACATCCAGTTGTCGCACACCAAATAGCAAAGTTTAACTGGTTTTGCCAAAATAACATCCAATCTTTTCCCCAGCGTTGGACTATAGCATCTGATTTCACGTACGGGAGTTTGTATTTTTCAAAGACATTGGGGAATGATGCTTTAAAGTCTTTACCGTCTGATGTAATGACTATGTTTTGATTTATTATATCTATCACTTTCTTGCTAAAAGTATTTGAATAGTGAGCATCTGGGTTATATTTGAATTCTTTAGAAATCATTTTTATTTTGTATTTTTATATATATATATTAAAAAAAAATGTTTCATACAATTTCAAACATAGACAACTCTATTAATTTACAACAGTATATCGATAATAGAGATGGAACTAAGCGCGTTGGATTAAAAAGTTTTACATACACTATCGGTTGGTATAATATTATTAATGAAACCATAAAGACAAGAAACCCAGATAAAATATTTCATTTCCCAAATGGACTTTTTAACTTTCAAGACTTGGTAAAAAGGTTTAAAAATCTAAATGAAAAGATTATTCTGGACAATATTGTCCAAGCTGGCCTCGTAATTATAGATTCGCAACCGCCAATAGAAACACGAATGTCAAGCGGTCTTTCAAAAATGCTGGGATACAAGGACAGAAAATGGTTGAAAGGTACTAATATAGGAGATTACCCAATGGATTTAGCTCCTTACAAACAGCTATATGTTCATCTGAAACAAGTTAATACGAGTAGTAAGTATTTCAATGGTGCGCCAAGCACTATTATAGGTGTTGTGCCTGTAGTAAATAAGCAGTTTGGAGATATAGTATACACAAGTTTTTATCCTGAATATCACTGTCTTATGAATGGTGCAATTTCTGAATTCACAATAGAAGTCAGAGATGAGTATGGTAACAAGATATTTAATAGCGGTTTGCCTATGAGTTGTGTTTTAGAAATTATTTAAAAAATATATTTTTATAAAAAAACAATGAGTATATTTGGAAAACCAAGTCCTAAAAAAACAGAAGACTTAGAGGCTTTAATAAATGATGTTCAGAATTTATATAGGCGAGTTGTGCCCTTTGTTAACCAGTTTAATCATTTAAAAAATAGAGTTGATAATCTTAAATATGGAATTATAACAATATTTGCAGAGGCTAAGGGCCCACTTGTGTTGAATAGAATACTCTCATTTGGTAACGGCGGGGCAGAAAAAAATGTGGGGCATGTAATGACACGCCGTGGACGGATTATGGGAATAGGTTTAGCAAGTGACCGATTAGTTGGTGACGTAACTGTAATAGTTTCTGTCAATGGTGTTGAACAACCAAATTATGGTATAACGCTTCACATCATCCCACGCAATCATGATAACTTTGATAAACCTTTAGAGATTGGCGCTGGTTCTGTTGTTAACTTTGTATGCAAGGTTGCTAACGCTACAGCTGTAAATACGGTGGCATCATTATTAATTGAATTATTTTAATATTTTATTTATTAATAAAAAAAATGCCTAAGCAACCGACAGCACCAAGTTTATATCCTGATTTGTCAGTGGAAAATTCAGTGGAAGACGGACAAAATTATAGATTACAAAAGATTTCAGAAATTGAAAAAAAGTTAATAACAGAACGAGATATACGTCAGTCACTTTATAAAAAATATAAACGTGGTATTAATATTACAAATGGAATTGACACTACCTTGATATCAGCAGGTGTTATTAGGGCTGGGATTGGATTTGTTATTCCAGTTTTGTTACCTTTGGAAATAGCAGCAATAATATGTGGAGCTACAGGTGTTTGTGTTAATTTTATCAGACGCAAGCTTAATGTAAAAGCTCAAAAACATCATGAAATAAAAACTTTGGCAGAGGCTAAGTTCAATAGCATAAAGCAGTTAATATCAAAAGCGTTGAGTGATGCACAAATATCTGATCAAGAGTTTAAGATGATTTTAGATGAGTTAGATAAATATTATAGTTTAAAAGAAGACACCAAACAAAAAAAGGCTAAAATAAGTGAAGCTCAAAAAAAAGAACTAGTGGAGCAGGGAAGAAAAGAAGCAATGGCAACCTTACAAAAAAGTCTAAAAAGTGTGTAATAAATTGTTTTAGTAATGTGTATGAGTACGATCCACCACCTTTGTATTCAACCTAAGTTTTAATGTTTAACCTCTATTTTGTAATAAAATTTAAACATCCAAATTTAAAACATTTTCACAATTCAATCTCAAAATCTTGGGTTATTTAGCGCCTGGGACATGCTAAATAACCAGTTTAATTGACTTAATTTTCAGTAAACTGAAAAAATTTGTGTGGTGATTTTAGATTATTTTGGGTGATTTGGTTGTGGTCCAGAACCCCCATAATACATATATATTCTGCTCCCCAGTTAGTGTTTTTTCGCTCTTCGTGGCATTTAATTTTATTAGATACTGGGACCATACGCCGTATGACATGGGGAAGAAAGATACTCCATGTCCAATGCAATATGCATGCCATCTTCGGGATGGTTGAACTTTTGTACTATTGCTTTTATTAATATTGAGTTCTGCTCAGCCCGGGGCTAGAGGGCTCGAGCGGTAGCTAGCATAGTTCACTACCCTCATGAACAGTCTGATCGAGACTGCAATATTTCGTATGTGTCTTTTTCGGTCGTTTCCAAAGGTCCATTATCATACTCTTTTTTGGAAACAACTTAAGTAAATTAAGAGCTTAGAGTAAGACGCATACATATTGTACTCAGCAAAAATGTTTCGCAATGAAGTGTTCGAGTTCTATGTTGAGATAAAGAGTTTTGACTCGTTAGATTTATATTCCAGGAATACTCCGTCATATTTTCGTGTGCAGTTTGACAGAGAATTAATATTAAATGGCCCATGAAACTTATCGGTAAGAGATGTTGTTAAAAATATGGATATAAAATCGAACAGGAAAAGTAGCATTCAAGGACGACAGTCAACCACAAACACACAAAGAAACAAAGAACAGCTTTAAAGATGAACAAAATGCTTTACTTTCTAAACAGCTAGCATAGTTCACTACCCTCATGAACAGTTTGACCGAGACTGCAATATTTCGTATGTGTCGTTTTCGGCCGTTTCCAAAGGTCCATTATCATACTCTTTTTTGGAAACAACTTAAGTAAATTAAGAGCTTAGAGTAAGACGCATACATATTGTACTCAGCAAAAATGTTTCGCAATGACCTGTGCGAGTTCTATGTTGAGATAAGGAGTTTTGACTCGTTAGATTTATATTCCAGGAATACTCCGTCATATTTTGGTGTGCAGTTTGACAGAGAATTAATATTTAATGGCCAAAGAAACTTATCGGTAAGAGATGTTGTTAAAAATATGGATATAAAAATCGAACAGGAAAAGTAGCATTCAAGGACGACAGTCAACCACAAACACACAAAGAAACAAAGAACAACTTTAAAGATGAACAAAATGCCGAATTAGACATCACAAACACAAATGGGTTGACAATAGGGCTACCAACGATGTTACGAATATTCGAAATTTGCCTTTAATACAAATATAATTGTACCGTTATTGAAGGTATTAACTCGATAATCTTTTGGTTATTTGGGATTAAAAATGTAAACGTATTCACGTAGTCTGTGTTAGGAATAGTTGTCATTATATAGTTCTTGTAAAGTCGTCTAATTTGAAACAGATTATAGTTTTAGTCCGGGTCACACTTACAGTAGGCCTTCTGCTGTATTTCTATAGTATTGGTTGAGGTCGTCGGTTTTGAGTTACTTGTAATTGTGTATATAGTGTAAAGTTCAATAATGATACTTTGTTACATAGTACAGGCCTGCTAAAACGCATATTTAAATTATTGATACAATTACTACAAATTGATGCATTGTTTGATAGTTATAGAAAATAATAAATTAGCATGGTTATTCGATTAGACATTAATTTCTACCACATTTTTTTTTATGACAGTGCGCTTACTTTCTAAACAGATCTTAATGCACATACAAAGTCTTCATACTTAGTTCCTCACACTTGCGATTTCAGTTAGCTTTACCAATTAAAGAAGTCACATATATATTGCTGTTATTGCACATGTCGTTATGTCACTGAAGGAACTAATAATGCCCTTAGGTGTTAATTGTATATTCAGTCAGTGCATTACACGGATGACCTCTGTTGATTTGGCACTTGTAAATACTCCTCTGACTAGGGATCGTAACAGGACCAATTCGGGAAATAGCTGATAAAGTGTGAAAATATAGCTGTTAAATCATGAACATTGTGTTTTGATGAAAAATCCGGAGATATTACACTTAAATCCGGAGATCCGGAGGGAAAATGAAAAATCCGGAGAATCCGGAGATTCGGCAAGCCTGATAGTATTACTTGTATTACTACTTGCAATCATAAGTAATTTGTTACATAGTACTACTTGTTTGTTTACTAACTGCAATCATAAGTATGATTGTTCATGATAACTGATATTTTTAAGTGTATAATTTAATTGGGACTTTAAGATGTCTTTTCTTGATATCATAGAATACAGTAATACACATTTCTAATTGAACTCTCATATCTGAATGTTTTTTTTTACGCTGTAATAATTAAGACTTGAATTGAGCCAGGGGGTATTTTCAAACAAAGAGGGAGTAAAGGGTTGTACCGGTAGTTTCACAGAAACCTTTAACAGAGCTCTCAGCAACACAACCTAACTGCCTGACAGCTCTGGACCAATCAGCATCACATGTGACAGTCTGCTAGGGTCCTCATTGATTCTCATGGGGATTCCAGGCATGTATCATATGAAATGGCAATAGCCCTTAGCTATCTCTACGTGTACAAACTGCAACTTAACATACTCTCTGAAGAATGAACAATGCCATTGTACTACTTACATGATGAGCACACACCGTATACAGTACCTTGCCTGCATAATGTAGGCATACTTAGGAAGATTATTTTACGAAACAATTAATACACTGTGAATAAAACCTTGGACGTCTTGCAGGGAGCAGGGAGATTAAAAGGTATTCCATGAAAGTTAATAAGGAGCAACATATACATATTCTGTGAAATATTACAAAATATGGTTACATGTGACATGATTTGAACAGGTGAGCATATAACGTATGGAATACAAACGCCATGCAACCTAGGCTCGACCCATGGCTAATTAGGATCTCAAGTG
This sequence comes from Cyrtodaria siliqua, assembly GCA_037043455.1. Classification (NCBI taxonomy): domain Eukaryota; kingdom Metazoa; phylum Mollusca; class Bivalvia; order Adapedonta; family Hiatellidae; genus Cyrtodaria; species Cyrtodaria siliqua. The sequence continues at coordinate 50,083 of JAWPHD010008535.1, read as the reverse complement.
ACTGTCGGCTGATTTGTCGGAACATGGCTGATTTGGACTAGATGTTAACGTAGAAGGAAACTGAATACTATTACATATCTTCATAACGTATAATGCAGTGATTATTTGATTTACAAACTTGCGTGAAGATGTATCAAAAAAGAAATCTATCTCATACTCTTTTAGTACGTACTATACATACCTTAGGAATTAAAGATGTTTTTTAAGGAGTGAATATATACGCTTGATTTCTGTGTATCTCGTCATAGCTAGGCGCCCTGCCGTAGTTCGTCCGAAGGGTGTCTGTCCTTGGTAGTTCACAAATATTTCTCCCTATATATATATATATATATAAGGGTGAGAAAATACATACATCAACAAAATACCTTTCAAAAAGCAATAAATGAGGGAATAACCCTACCTCTATACATAAGACAAAGAATCGATACTTTGTCTTATGTATAGAGGTAGGGTTATTCACTCACATACTCTCTCATCATAACTAATCTTAAATGTCAGCGTACAATTTTACTTTCATCCAACCAGCAATGTTCTGTTATTAGTACTTTTGTTACTTCCCTTGATAAAAATATCTCCATTTATTTAATTTAATTTGTTTAGCCTTAGTCATTGTTTTTACTAGCTTTGGAGTTGCTTTATACTTTATCCTGCAGTATAGAGTTTAGTTTTAAGGTTTTGAGGTAGGGTTTGTGTTATCTTTTTCACATTTTTACTCTCTCTTCATAACTCAATGTCAGGGTACAGTTCTACCCTCATCCAACCAGATATGTTCTTTTATTAGTATCACATTTGGCTCCAGAGTGTCTATTCAAAGTAAACAGTTTCTGCAACACTGCCAAACGATAAGTTGTTTTTTAAAGAGTTTTATTTAAACTGCCTTGTATTTTAGCTTTTTTTGTTTCGTATTTGTTATTTTCGTGTTTGTGTACTCCTGATGAAGGCGTAAGCCGAAAGCGCTTGGGTTTTTATAAACTGTAGCACTGTATAAAAAAAAAATCCCCATCTATATATATATATATATATATATTTCTGAATGAAGCGTTCATTCAAAATGTAGAGGCAGATATCACAGCATTCCAGCCATCTAACTCACACCATCAAAACATATCTAGAACAGAACAAATTGCGCTCAACTCACTAAAAAAGAGAACATTTATCATAATCAAACCTGCGGACAAAGGTTTAGCAGTGGTCGTTATGGATAGAGACCAGTATGTCTCCGAAGCGGAAAGACACTCAACCTACTACACGCCTCTTGATCATGACCCAACTTTAGAGTTTGCTGCCGAAGTGACCAATGCTGTAACAGAACTGTTTGAACAAGGTCATATTAGTCAGGCCAATATGGACTACCTCTTAGTTCCTAACCCCAAGACAGGCAGATTTTATCTTTTACCAAAGATTCACAAACCAGGTAATCACGGTCGACCAATAGTATCGGCAAACGATCATCCCACAGAAAAAATATCAGAATTTATAGACTTTCACCTGAGACCCCATGTTGTATCTCTATCGTCATACATCAAAGACACCACAGACTATCTTCGGAGACTAGAGTTCAACATATCAGTCCCGGAAAACACTCAACTTGTATCATTGGATGTTACATCCCTCTACACCAACATTCCTCACGAAGAAGGTATTTTGGCTTGTAAGGAGGCATGGGATCGTAGAATGCATAAATATCCACCCACCTGAATACTTGTTAGGCTCCTCACGCTTATCCTCAAGTGCAACAATTTCGAATTTAATGGGAAAAACTACCTCCAGGTTCAGGGCACCGCCATGGGGACAAAAATGGCACCTTCATATGCCAATGTGTTTATGGGCAGACTGTGTGTGTGTGTGTGTAATTCTAAGGTTTATAGTCCCTCCGCCAACGAACACGTCAAGGTATACCTGACGCGATGGGCACAATAGAGTCTGGACTTTATGGGCAGACTGGAAGAACAACTCCTCCTATCTGTACCACTGAAACCTTTGTTTAGGTTACGATTCATAGACGATGTTGATATGCAATGGTGTCATGTACCAGACACTTTACAAGCCTTTATAGACAAGGTCAATGCATTCCATCCCTCAATCAAATTCACAGCAGAGGTTTCCAATGAGAAACACGTGTTCCTAGACACATTTTCACATATAGAGAACAATGTAATTATTGCTGACCTCTACTCCAAACTTACGGACACACACCAGTACCTTCTGCCCAACAGTTGCCACCCTAAACACTGCTGCAAGAACATACCGTTCAGTCTTTCACTTCGTATCAGACGAATATGTTCAAACACCAATACATTCGAGATTAGAGCAAGCGAACTTTCGGAGCACCTTACAAGGCGAGGTTACTGCAAGACAGACATTGTCAATGCAATAGACAAAGCACGGAACCTCAACAAAAAAGAACTCCTTGAATACCAGTCGAAGACAAACAGTTCAGAGCAAACTTTACCTTTCGTGCTGACATACCATCCTGACCTTCCCAATGTGAAACATATTATTAATAAACACTGGTCACACATAGGGGAGTCAGAACGTCTGAACAAAATGCTGCCTAGAAAACCCATTATTGCGTACAGGAGACCTAAAGGTCTCCGCGACATCCTTGTTGCAGCCAAGTTGAAATCCGACTCCAATACTCAGACCACAGGACAGTCAGGCCCTTGCCATACATCGAGATGTCAGATTTATAAATACATGTCTCCCGCAAATTATTTCTTATCTTCACTCGGTGCCAAAAACACAATCAAAAGTGTCACAAACTGCACATCCGCAAACGTCATCTACTTAATGACGTTCTTGATTTGCAAAAAACAGTATGTCGGTGAAACAAAGCAGGTGTTGAACCTCCGATTTAACCTCCATCGCTCCGATTGTAAATTTCGTAGGTTTGCTAGGTCGCCAGCGGCCGAACACTTCAGTTCAGAAGGCCACACGTTCAACGACTTGTCTCTGACATGCATCGAACACAATCTAAATTGGACCGACGCAGAACGTAAATTGCGTGAAACGTACTGGATAAGACGCTTAAACACAAAACATCCAGTAGGAATCAACAAAGGGGACTAGATACATCTTACAGAATATATGAATGTAAACACACATACTTCGGTTTTTATTACTTCCCTTGATCCAATTTTCTCCATTTATATATTATTTTAACCTTATTCAGTTAACTTTGGAGTTGTTTTTGCTATATCCTGCAGTATCGATTCTTTGTCTTATGTATAGAGGTAGGGTTATTCACTCACATACTCTCTCTTCATAACTAATAATAAATGTCAGGGTACAATTATACTTTCATCCAACCAGCAATGTTCTATTATTAGTACTTTTGTTACTTCCTTTGATCAAAATATCTCCATGTATTTAATGTTATTTGCAGTATCGATTTTAGGTTTAAGGTTTTGAGGTAGGGCTTGTGTTATCTTTTTCACATGTTTACTCTCTCTTCATAACTAAATGTCAGGGTGCAGATCTACCCTCATCCAACGAGATATGTTCTTTTATTAGTATCACATTTGACTCCAGAGTGTCTATTCAAAGTAAACAGTTTCTGCAACACTGCCAAACGATAAGTTGTTTTTTAAAGAGTTTTATTTAAACTGCCGTGTATTTTAGTGTTTTTGTTTCGTATTTGTTATTTTCGTGTTTGTGTACTCCTGATGATGGCGTTATATATAAACTGTAGCACTGTATAAATGTTTTTTTCCCCATCTATTAATTTATTCCAACATTTTCGTATCCCCTCGGGGATCCAGTGCTTTTTGAAAAGTATTTTGTAGATGTATGTATTTTCTCACCCTTATATATATAGATAGAGAGCGAGAGAGAGAGAGAGAGAGAGAGTAGTATATGTAAGCTCTGAATTAATACAATAATATGTATAAATACAGAAATCAGGAAATTATAATGCGGTTCGAATCTCCCACGGTCCGAATCAGCCAGGTACCTAATGTTCGAGTGTCTAATTTCAATGTAAATTGGCTAATTTATAAAATGCTACTCTATTTTGTATTACATTGTACTACATTCTACAAAGTGTTTTCACTATATGATCATTGATCACAACAGTTATCGAGTCTAGAATTAATCGTGAATACCAGAACGAATTGCTCCCATTTGCAGTCTATTAATTGTGTGTTTGATTGAGCAATGCGACAATGTGTATAAAAAGTACTCCATATGGCTTGTAACTAGCCTCTCCCAAGAAAACATTCTAACAAATCCATACGTACACGCCAAAAGGTCAGTTTCGTAGACTGGGGATGACTCACTGTCTCATATCACTTCGCTTAATGATATTTGCATATTTTAATGATATTTGATGAAGTAAATATACTGATAAGAGATACTATTTAATTGTTCAGAACATATGCATTTTCCAAAAGGAATAGAAAACGCAAAATGATTCATAACCACCTCTTATTATAATGACATTTAGACCTTTTAATGGCATGTAATAAAGTACTAGTATATCAACTAATTACGAACATAAATGTTATTAATGTCCAATTACCAACAAAACACACCTGTTATACGAATAAATGTTACCGCAACATTTAGTGTCTAGAGTAACACAACACCTACTGCAATTCCGTTACTGATATTTCGCAAAGCAAAATCCATTTTCAATTTCTCTTTTAAAATACTGGTTTAACCTATGCTATACGTATGAGTAGTACACGGTGATTGATAATACGTGCATTTTACGCTAAATGAGCACTTGCATTCATTCTTATCCTTTGTCTCGACCTAAACATAATGTTTGTATTACTTGCCTTGAGATGGATTCTTGATACAGTTACTTTCTGCAAGATACTCACCTAATGTTGCTTTAAGCGACTTGTTGGATATGATGATAAATACAGAAAAGTGGATGTCAAATATGAGAGACTTTAAACATAAAACAGATGCCAACAATGATCAGTCCGTGGTATGCCCATTGGTACAAATGTCGTCATGAGCTTAAAACCGGTTCTAATGTGGGCCAAACCTCGCGCTAACCATAGTATCATTCATACTGATTCTATTCCCTCATAAACCAGACAGTGTAAATAAAGATTTCTCTAACAAACCAGACGGTGTAAATAAAGAAATCCCGCCACACTATTCTTAAAACTCCAGACAGTGCAAACATACAGATACGAGACACACTCTATCCTCTAACAAGCCAGACAGTATACAGTAACAAAATCCCCGTAACACTTTATCATCTAACGAACCACATCCCCGCAACACTATATTCTCTAACAAACCTGACTGTGCAAGTGAAGAAATCCTTTCCACTCGTTATCCTCAAACAAACCAGACAGTGTAAATAAAAAATCACCTCAAGGATAAATTCTTTAGCAGACCGGAAATTATCAATAACAATAAATACTGAAAAGTGGATCCCTTGGAAACAACAAACACAAACAAGAGATAAAAGTAGCAGACTCGGTTTTATTGAGTCTGATCATGAGGGGTAATGTGAAGTGCAACACCTCTCACGCCCCCTAGCACCGGCTTTATCGATATTCTACTTTCAAGCCACAAATATTGGGTTTGATGATCCCAAAGTAACAGTAAGTAATAACACTACTAATTTGTAGTCGAGGCGACTATTTACGGCCGCAACACATCACTAAACAAACGCTAGTGTAAATGTCAATAAATACTGAAACGTTTAGCCTTGGAAGCAAGCAACAAACACAAAAAAGAAATACAATTAGCAGACTCGGTTTTTTTGAGTCTGTTCATGAGGGGTGATGCAAAATGATATATAGGGTCCTATAGAAACCACAACGTCCGAACGCAATGGCATCGTAGGTCCGCACTGTACTGCAAACAAGGACTTGAAACTACAATGAAAGAGACAAAAAACAACAGAAAGGGTGGTGAAGACAGGGTTACCGACTTGGAACGGTCAGTAGGCAATAAGGCCTACTGGTTAGCTTGAATTGATTTTATATGCGCACAATCCTCGCTATTATCCTGTCTTCAGCGCCCAAATAGACAAGACAGTGTAAACAAAACTACATTCCATCAAAAGGAAATCTCTAACAATACAGTCCACATCCAGAGAAACTAACTAAAGATACACATACAAAATGATAAACATCTCAGGATGTATCCAGAATCGTACTGAACAACCGTAGTAGTTGCAGCTAAAGAGAAAACCAATCTAGGGTACGACCAGCAAACCCGAGGGACGAAAGTACATGCACCCACCTCCTTAGTTGAGGTTTCAGTAGTTACAATCATAGAGTCCCAAGAGGTAGTCCAGTCATCGCACAAGTGAAAAGTGAAGCGTAATGACTGACTGTAGAGGGGTCAATCACTAAACATGCAGTGCGCTGTAAAACCAAAAACCTCTCACGCCGATTTAGTGATTTTCTACTTTCAAGACACAAATCTCCAGTGTAAATTGAGAAATCTCCTCCACACAATATGCACTCACAAACTAGGAAGGGTAAATAAAGAAATTTCCGCTGCACTGTATTCTCCTACAAACCAGACATTGCAAATAAGAACCCCCAGCCAAACCCCATTCTCTAACATATCAGGCATTGTAAATATAGAAATTCCAGCTACACTATATCATCTAACAAACCAGGCATTACTAGTTGATTAAGTAGAACTCAAGAAAAACGAGTGTAAAGAATTCATACACGTGTTTATTATGAACATAATAACTCGGAAAGCCACTACCAAATTACTCATATATATAACAAGAAGTCAGAGCATCAAGAGAAGAAACCGTTAAGGGTGCGACAAGACAATATTAAAGAAATATGTTATGGTAGAGTCTTAGTTAAACATCATCAAATGGACGATACTATATCCGGTCATCTTACAATCAAAGAAAAAGCACAGTTACCATGGTTACTAAACTAAACTTGATTTACATCTCTCTACTGAAAAAGGCGAAATAATTAGTAAAATCTATGACAATTGAGGTGATTTAATTTTCTATTGTGTTAATTATACCCATTTAAATGGGGATGTTCCCGAGCTACTTCTTATGGGGTCTTTGGTTTTCAATTTATTCGTTTTTCTAAAGCTTGTAGTCGTGTTGAGGACTTTAATATTCGTAATATATGTATAACTAAAAAGTTACTAGGTTACCGTGACAATCTATGACAATAGAGGTGATTTAATTTTCTATTGTGTTAATTATCCCCATTTAAATGGGGATGTTCCCGAGCTACATCTTATGGGGTATTTGGTTCTGAATTTATTCGTTTTTCTAAAGCTTGTAGTCGTGTTGAGGACTTTAATATTCGTAATATATGTATAACTAAAATGTTTCTAGGTTACCGTGAACTTCGAAAAACATTCCGCAATTTTATTATCGTAATCATGACCTACTTTTAAAATATAAAAGTAATTTAAGAACCCTTACGCGACTAGGACTATCACAACCAGACTTCTATGGTGATGTGAGTTACAAACTTCGTAGGATTCTTGGTCATAATCACTTTTATATTACCTTTATTTAATTTGTTAAAAAGTTTATCAATAGTGGTTATGACCCTATTATTTTGAAACAAACAGCATGTTTCGTAGTTGGCCCATTTACAGTTCGCCACTATGTTTTCCTCTTGGATTGTGAAGTGACCGGACAGATTGTGAACCCTATGATGACGTCTACCTAAATACTTATAGGACGGTAGCGTTTGATTTTGCCTTTAATCTTGTCTTGTCGTGCCCTTAACGGTTTGTTCTTTTGTTGCTCTAGTGTCTGCCAAACAAAGAGAATGAGGGTGGACCCTTGAAAACGGTCTGATTTTGACTGTTCATGAATGGTAGTGAAATATGCTTGCTACCGTTCACGACCCCTTTCCGTGGGTTGAGCAGAACCCAATATTCATAAAATCAATAGTACAGAATTTTAAACATCCCGAAGATGGCATGCATATGGCGGTGGACATGCTAATTTTACTGCCATTATTCCATGAGTACTTGCTTTGTGGCTTTCTAGGTTTTTTATATTATATATACATGATCATTTGTGTTTTACTTATAATACTTATTAATGCTGCCTTCTGTTTTTTAGAGATTATAATCTGGCGCGAATATTTTTTCACAGTGTCCCATTTAATGGGATGAAAATAGGGTAAAACTGAGCTTTGGTTTAAATCCCAGCAGCTTTCTTTGCGCTGACCGTTCCAAAGCGGTAGCCCTATTGAGAACCCTTTTGTGTTTGTGATGTCATGTCTTGCCTTTTATTCTTCTTTATAGTTGTTGTTTGTTTCTGTGTGTGTTTGTGGTTGACTGTCGGTTTTGGATGCTACTTTTCCTGTTCGATTTTTATATCCACTTTTACTAAAATTACTAAACAGACAGAAAATAATAAGGAGATAACCTCTATGTTTTAGTTAGAGGCTATGACGTGAAATTGTAACAATTAAGAAACCCTAAGGGAAGAAGCGCAGCGACTGACCGGGATTTCATAATTGTTAAAATTTCACTTCTTAGCCTCTAACTGACTTAGTGTTTGCCCTACTTTCCCCCCGCGCTTCTACGAAACCACGCCTCTTAATACGTTCGCGCTTCTCCTTGTGTCCAAACAAGCGCGTGCAATTTAGTAAGCGATTACTTAATGATTAAATGGTTAAAATTGGTGAGCGTTAGAAATTTACATGAATAAGTTTGCCATTTTTTTAAAATTCCTTACCGTCTGATTGGAGGAAAAAGTAGGGCAAACACTAATGATACTTCCCTAACAAGTCGTATAGTTAATTTATAATAATAGTTTCTTGGCATATACGTCAGATTGTGGTAGTTCTTGGAGCAGGAGAGTTGATAATTTAACAGTGCTTGAGAGTGTGGTTGGAATTGTTTTATTTGAAATTGTCAACAATCAAAACATATTTATCATGAAATATTTTAGCATGTTTTTAATTTTGGCATCAGTGTTTTATAATGTTATAATATGAATATGATAGACATCTGAAATTGTATGTGTAATGGATCACTAAATAGAATGTTGTTTCATGATTAGAATGTGAGGAATTGCGCAAATATCATGGTAGAATATGAAGAATTGGTAAATTATCATAGTTATAATCAATAACTTAATGATAATATAAAAGCAATTGGATTGAAAGATTAGCGCCTATGAAGGTAATCTCAGTTTTAAGCAATGTAAATTTACATTAGAAGAAAGAATTTAATGTTAGATGTTTTTATTATTGAAATCTGACCAGTAGTTCATGACAATAGGTAGCAGTGGAGGTGACCAATTACAACTCTCCAGAAGATGCTTCAGTTTAAGTCTCATCGACTCTGTTTAATGACTGAACAGGTGCTGCTTATTTTAAAATCAGACAGCATCAGAACGAGATAAATATATATGTACACACAAACATTTAGTAATATTCAAACACAATTTCCAAATGCAAGTAATGTAGAAACACTGAAGGGGCGCCGCGAGCTTTAAAAAAAGCAAGATTGCCGTTTGTCCCTTTAATAAAGTTTAACATCAATTAATAATCAGTGACGATACCGATTTGGAACCAGCTGTATTCGTATGCTGAGAATAGTCTAGATCCTCTGCGACGCTTGCTTGTTTTTAAGACAAATGTTTGCTGTCAGACCTAGCCTTGGTCACCCGGCCGGCTTCCGATTTCTTCATTACGCTATGCTACACGGATCTGCAAGTAAGACATATGCATGATACGATCGCGACTATGTCAGACCAGTCAGGAAGTTCTTCCGGGTCGTAGGGTGCTAAACTAGTTCCTTGAAAAAATCCAAATTTGATAGTTTGCTTTTGTTTTTCCCAAGATACGTTTGTGTTTCATTGTTAAATCTAACCTGATGGTAAAGCATTATGTCTTTTGTCATGAATAGTATGGAGAGTATGAGCACAGAGGATAGGTAGAGATGTGGTTTTGACAGGTGTTTATTTCAAAATACGCACAGAGTGAATGAATGACTCGAAAAGTTTAAAAACTGAATCGGTGTTTTATTCCAGATGTGGGACATTTTGCGAGCCAAATTAAAGTGTATTTAAGCGAACGAATGTTGTGGAACTTGTGACTGGTCTGCAAATATAGCCTAATTTGTATTGTGTTTAATTGGCTGATTTTCGTCGGTCTGACACCGTTTGTATTTACAATCAAGACTTATGCTGAGAACTGATTTATAGACTGTATCCCTGAAATCTACATCTAGTTATTTAGCTAGACTGCTACACAGAGGTCAAAAAAATAAAGTTTGAGTGAAACTGGACATGCGCAGTGAAGCAGTCTAATTATTTAGCCTCGGTCACCCGGCCCGCTTCTGATTTCTTCGTTACGCTGTGCTACACGAGTCCAGAACCAGGTAAATAAGACATATGCATGATACGGTCTTGGCAGGCCGAGACTACTAATTCGTGTATTAAAAAACAATTAGAGGTCATACTACACCAATTCATTTGCAATAGATGTACATTATAGCTCTAAGCTCTGTACTGAGTTCCCTAATATAAGAAGCTATACTTTGCTTGCTTGTTTTGAAAGACATATCTTAGTTTTATCAAGAAACAAAACACAAACCATACATTGAGTATGTTAAAAAGCTGTTTGGGTCGGATGGTGCTGACCCACCTACTTGCATATAGAAACATGAGGAAAATGAAAATTATACTTCCTTTATTTGATTATGTAACAAATTAGGAATACATTGCACACGGTTATGATTTAACCTTTATAAATACTCTTCAAAAGTTAAATTTTATTTTTTTAGCAAGATCTTTTGGTTTGTTTACCTTATCAACCAATCAAAATTAGGAGATTCTGTCGAAATAGCAGATTTTACCATAAAATGCCATTGTTTTTGTATATAATCAAAATCTGCCTTCAAATGAATTAATTAACATTATTCAGCAGTTTCTATATGTGAAACCATCAAGAAAATTCAACTTTTCAGTATAAAAATGGCAAAAACTAATTCTGAGGCTATTCTCCCCAACGGCATTTTTATGGCCATGCCATGTTTTACAATATGCTCATTACACAAGATTGCCCGTAACTGTACTATTTGTTGTATTTGTATTAGGTATTGTTTGTACAATCTTTACGGATCATTTTCATGCAACCATGCAGCCAATACGCACTGATTACAGAACAGATCCATGAAAATTCATTAAAATGAAGGGGGTGGTTTAGAACAAAACTTTTAAAAAATATAGCAAAGTTCATATTTATTCATATATGTGGCGTGACATTGCGCTCATTATTGAATACAGACCTACTAATGCAAATATGTTCCTAATACAGCTATACCGTAATAGTCAGAAATGTACTGAACATCTGTTAGATTCTAGATCATATCATACGATATCGTGTTCACAATTACATTCTTATCTATTTAAAACTAACCCAACCAAAAACATGAGATAAAGATAAATGTATTAGAGGAGGCGACATAAGTCCCTATAAAAAGTGCTATTAGCTATTCTAAAGTAATTCAATAAAACGCATTACATTTTGCGTTTCATCGAATTATATGACACAAGACACACGAACTACAAGAACATGATTGCCATGGAGAAGATATGACCTTAGTAACCTTAAACAATAAACATGATGGTGCAACCCTGCTGCACCCTTAGCACCAATGAGCTTTGAAGGGATATAAGAACTGATATAATTTTGAAATACTAATGCGTTAGTGGTTGTGAGGACTGAGGTGAGTAGTACGCAGCGTAATTAATATGCAAAAATAAAAATAAAAACCGAGCAAAGCAATAATTACCATTTAATTGTTTAAACTTTGGCACCACTCGCTCTGGCGTAAACGCCCACTAAAATGAATTAGGATTGATGCCATTTTTGAAGAAAATGAAACAATTATTTATTTATTACACTATTCAGTGCTCCCGCCACACCAAGCATCAACCCTCTAGATGATGGATGGTTGGAGAGTGGGGTTTTGAAGTAGGCAGCATGCACAATAGTTACGGTGCAATAATAAACACACAAAAAACATAAAGACATATATACATTGATAAAATAAATGACTCGAATTTTAAATGGGGTGGGCTTGGTGTAGTGGGAATATCGAGTGGATCCCATGCCCTCATAGTTGAGCTATGAATACAAAGCGAAAAATGTGGTATTTGTTCAGTAACAACACATTGGATGTTTACCTTAACCTATATTATTAAATATGTTATACGAACTAGTATCTACTAATATGCTTTTAAAGTGGGTTAAAACCTTTGAGACATGATTTTTTTAGCCTCATTAACTTATGTATACATCAAGAAGATGATATAAGAAATCACAAACCAAAAGTTGGTTGAGGTAGGACAACTATTTTAAAACAGAAAGGTATATACAACAGCCTACAATCAAACATATATCTGCATTTCATTTCACATTTAATGAGCCATTACAATGTGCGTTCCATGGCAGCGTAGAATTTATAAAACGTTTAAGACAAAATTACATTAGCAACCTATAGATAAAACAATAAATAAGGAAACCCATGCCAAAATCTGATTGAGCTAGGTCAAGGAATGTAAGGGATATAGTCATACAAACACAGCTTATACGCTAAAGTCAACGTGGAATAGGACAAAATTTCCATTATAATAACTGGTAATCAATACACCAACACGCATAACATGTGTGTTTACAGGTCATGTAAAGGCTGAACACACATCGAGGTTTTCAAGCCGTATTATTATTGATTCATTTGGATGCTTAGCTAAATGTTTGAGCACATGCGTTGCATAAGTCATGCAATCATATTTAAGTTTTCTATTCGCAGGTTATTTCCCTTATTGCTTAACAAAATAAATAAGCTTCCATTCATGAACTCTGTTTTTACAGTATATTACGTTTATTACGAATGAAACGTTCGTTAGAAATCAACGTTGTACTTTGTACTTTAACCGCTTGTGCGCACCCGAACAACCAACTATAGTTCATGGTGACATAGAAACGATAATAGAGTTTCCTTTTTTTCCAAAAACATACTGATAAATACCTTACAGTCTTACACATATATGGTCTTGAACATATATTAAAATGAAACATCACAAAACCAAATGATAATAAATTATTCGTCCCACTTCCAAAATTATGCTTCACTTATTCGACCCATGTATCAACTTTCAGAAATGCTGTATCATTCATACCGCTTAACTGCGAAACACACACAAAAGGCAGATACAAAAATAGGACAGGAAAGTAGCATTCAAGGACGACAGTCAACTATGAACACACACATAAACAAAGAACAACTCTAAAAATGAATAAAATGCATAATAAGACATGGCAAACACATATGGGTTGACAATAGGGCTACCGCCTTGGATCGGTGCGTGTCCAAAAGGCGTGGCAACTAGGAGTTTAAACCAGGTTCTAGGGTGCACCAAACCTCACTCTTACCCTATTGCCATTCCAATAAACGGGACAGTGTAAATAAAGATATCCCCGCCAGGTTATATTCTCTAGAAAACAAGGCAGCATTAATAGGCAATATAAGTAAAACACATAAATGATCATGTATATATAATATAAAAAACAAAAACATAGAAAGCCATAGAGTAAGTTCTCAATGACTTTGCAGAAGCCAGAGAAACAAGAGAATAAACTGTTAAGGGTACGACAAGACATTATTAAAGACAAACACCACACGCTACCGTCCTAAAGGAGTAAGGTAGACGTCATCATAGGGTCCACAATATGTCCGTTCATCGCACAATCAATGAGGAAAGCATTGGGGCGAACTGTAAATGGTAGGGTCATACACTGATTTGATAAACTGTTTAACAAGTTTAATAAAGATTGTATGAAAGTGATTATGACCAAGGATCGTAAAGTTGGTAAATCACGTCACAATAGAAGTCAGGTTGTGATAGTCCTTATCGCAGACAATTTATTTTTATATTTTAAAAGTAGATCACGGTTACGATAATAACGTTTTGCAAAGGTTTTCTGAAGTTTATGGTAACGCCTCCATACATGTGCTGAAAAGGTGACATTTGTGATATTTTTGAAAAATCCTAGGAAACAGGTTCATCCAATTCTTTCAATGCAAATAATGCACGTACAATACAATAAGCCAACATAGATAAAACGTTATAATAATTAGTTGGAACAATGGCAAGCAATATCGACATATGCACTTGGAAATTGAATGACTGCCAAAAAGTAGTGCCTTAAGAATATAGATAAGCAGTGGAGCTATATAGCCCGAAAAATGAGATGTTTACAGATTGGTTTACTTTAGTTGAGACAATATCTGTCAATACAGATTTATAGCCAACCTACGATATGCTTTCACATTGAGCTAATCAATGGAAACAATGTCTTTCAATACAGATTTATAGATGACCTACGAAATCCTTATACGAGGGATGTTCGATAAGTTCATATACCTTTTCTTTAATTAAAAAAACTAATGTACATGTATGTAAAAGAAAAAAAACATCATGTTAATGAGTAATGTATTCTAATAATATCTTTGAAAAATAGAGTAAATACATACACAAATGACATGTCTACATATAAGTAAATGCTATCACTAACCGCCACCCGGTTGCCCTGGTTGACGTCAAAATTACTTTTAGATGATGTCGTTGCGAAACATTCAGACGGTCACAGTCATCTTTCTCAATATGATCACCACGGAGTCTTAAACACTGACGGTGACGCATTACCCATTTGTCATTAGTTTCAATACACCAATTACTGTCAAATGTTGAGACAATTTTCTGCGTTTCTCTCTTTAAATCATCAGCACTATCGAACCTTATTCCCCTCAGTTGAGCCTTAATTTCCGGGAAATGGAAGTCCATCGGAGTCAAGTCTTGACTAAATGGTGGGTAGTTCAGCAACTCAACACCAAGCAGTGCGATCTCCAGTTGTTTTGAAGTTACCGTGTGAGGCGGTGCATTATCTTGGTGCAGTATCTGTCACGATCGATGTCTGGTCGTTTCTTCCTGATGTCACGAACAAGGTGCTTTTTCACAAACGGAAAAACATTAATTTTATAAATCGTGTTCAATTCAAAAATGGTTATAACAGGATAATTATTATTAATTCTTAAAAAAATATTGTATTTAGATTTGATAAAACTATTGTTAAATAAAAAAAAATTACATTGGAATAATAATATGCATTGACTGTCTGACCATCGGGCACCTGGTGCTGCAGACGCACCCTTCTTTGATCCATGAAGAACACGAACATGCCCGATCTGTTGACGTTCTCTGTCTTGGGTGGTGGAGTCTGGAGTGTTTTCCACATTGATGATTGTGCCTAAGACTCTTGATCAGGTCCTACATGTTGTTATGATCCTGTTCAGAAAGTCTTCTTTTTCAGATTCATAACGTTGGGAGAAAATCGAAGAAGAAACTATCCGCTTCTCTTTCAGCACTTCTGAGAGAAGTCGTGGGACACACCTGGCACTAACCTTTGACATGTTCAAGCTAATTGTTAATACTTTGTGTATTGTAGAAGTTGAAACATCAAACTCATCGGCTAACGCTCGAACTGTTAACCGCCTATCCGCCTTGATCATGTGTTTCACTTCTACCGTTGCTGTCCTTCCGCATCGTTGGTCATCGTAGAAGGTTTCTCTGCCGTCCTTAAAACGTTTGTGGCACTTAAACACTAACGCTCGGCTGCATTTCCTAGTAACTCATGATTCTTCAATTAACTTTAATGTCTGTGTTGGCGTTATACCCAGTCCCACAAACAATTTGAATACTGATCTAGACGTCGCCAGATGACGTCATTTTGAATGGTAAATATGTCAAACGGAGTTGTCTAATTTTACAACGGATGTTTATTTCACATTCAAAACTTATGGAAATGACGTCAGAACGTTGTATTGATGGCATAACATTTTGCCTTAAAATCAGATATATTTTAACGAATTTATTTGGCATTAAAATAAGGGACAGTTGAGACATGGCGACGCCGAGAGCGCGCGCGTTGCACACTCACGCGGACACTGATGTCGAATAGAACAAACATCACTTCCCCCATCAGAGGGAGAGTAAAACTCGGATAAATTGTATTATACCCGATGAAAAATATCAGTCTGACACCAGTCACATATGTGACAAATAAATATTATATACACCCTCATATATGTATATGTGTATGACGCTAAGTGTATTTGCAAATATTTCAGGATCAATGAATGGCAATGTTCTTCAGTTGTTTATAAACCCGCGATTTATGCGATAACAGCTTGAAGCTCTCAACAAGAATCGATCCCATAACCTTTAGATCCCAAATATCTCGTACCACGGATAGATAAAATTAGTCCAGCCAACAGACTAATTTGAACCACAATTCACAGCCCATAGGCGGATCGATACTTCACGAGTGCCCTAATCTGCTTCCAAAATACGGGTCGCTCTTAAACTTGATAAACCAGTACGCTAGAGACGAGAGGACGACATAGAATACCTTGAGACCTGGCGACCCCGCCATAAATTAAACCCTTTAGAAATAACATTATTAACTCTCGAAAGTAAGACTCTTCTCATCTCAAGCGGACATCATATATACGGTCCTTAAACCTTAATGTGTGTAAGTAACCTAAATTATTAGTGTGAATCACACTTCAAAGCTATAGGTACCTAGAATTACTGACTATCTGTATCCTGATCGAATATGATACCCGGTCAAATAATCTCACATCACCTTTGGAAGCAAAATACTCAATAACTAATGACCACCGTATCACAGTAACGATCAACTTACAAAGTTGTCAAGTAATTCAATTTACTATAACCATAATATTATCAAGCTCTTCAATTCAAATGCGCTAACACCTCCTTAAATGCAATTATGCACGACCCTCCTTCACTGAAATTATGCACGAGCCTCCTTCAAAAGTGGCTTCAGTTATTTCGACGTAAGTCTTTTATATCTACTATTAAATAGACGATGACAAAATGATGGGAAACAATCTATAATAAAAGAGGGATAAGATAATTGACAAGGTTCAAAGTTTAATATCTTTATTTAATATCAATGAAGAAATCAAATTTTAAATATATTAAACTTAACTGAATTTAACGACCAGATTCCAACTTAAATGTTTGTTTTATATTTTATTATAAATAACGAGATAACACTATGTACATATATTTATAATATGTATCGGAAGTTCGATCTTACGTGTAAATGAGATGTCTAGGGAGACTCCGGAGGGAGTTGTATTCCAATGCGAAGTAGACATAGATCTCATTAACCTTCGAAAGTGCGACCTGTCCGCAATAACGATGTACTTGATAAAACAGAAAACAGTCTTATTTAGACTATGATTATAAATTCGCTTCATATTTGGGAGTATCTGTGGCAAGTTCCAAATTATCAGTACATTGTCGAGAGTAGTAGTCGCATTAGTACAGCCTCAATTACAATTGAATTATTACTCTTTACATAAATGCCTGAACATATGTTTGAAATTATTAATCAATAAAATGATGAACAAGATTATGAAATGATAGATAGTTGTATCGATTGTTAATGTTCAAATAATGTTAAAATAAAAGTTCAATCAAGACGTTAAACACGTATTTTGATTATGAAAATAGCCAATGGCCATATATTGATATTTAAAGTTAATAAAATGTTATACATTTAGTATTATTACTAGCCTAACATTACATATTTATGCCTATTTGCAATTACTAAGAGTTAAAATGCGACCACTCCTCTTAATTCACATTTTTATAAGACACAAGGGAGATAATCCTTTTAATCTTAAACACTATGAAAGGGAGATAATATGGTGCAAGATATATAACTTGCATATTTAGCTGAAAATGAATAACAAGGAAAGTAATACAACCCACCCAAGGATAAAGGCTCGTGATTTTACTTCTCATAGAACCCCAACAGACTGACTTGACAATCTATTTAGTATAGAATAATCTCTCTAGACCCCATGATAATTTCTTACATAATACACTGGTCTAAATGTATCTAACTATTTAGTTACTTTAACGGTATAAATGGTAAAGCTCCCCCCGCTGACCTGGCACTTTGCAGTGGCAGACAGTGAGGCTGGCACCATCCGGCGCCAGATACAATTACAATGTATTATCAAACATGAACATAAAGAGCCTTGGACCCATGTTCCCACCCTGGCGAACATATTCATTTATAAACAATAAGGCAATACAATATGTGGAAAAGAAGTCTCTGCAAAAACATACCAAGGAGCTTATGTTGTTATAATACACCTTATGTCTATAATAAATAAATAATGAATTAAATCAAGTATATTCATATAATTATTATTTAAACCCCAAGAAAAAGTCCGAAAACTGTAGTCGTCATACAGAAAAACAACCACGCTGAAATCCCCAGGTAGAAAATCGGGAAATCAGTCAACTTCAGTTAAAAACTTCCTTTAAAATAACACCCATACTTTGGAAAGAGGACCCCAAAAAAAATGGGAAACCCACCTATCTTCACATTGGTGCGTCAGAGAATGCCCCAAGAATAATATTTTCGAATCTCGCGCTGGCAAAACTTTTAATATTTATGCAAGCAGCGAATATAAAAATATTAAAACAGAAATATTTGCCGTAAAATCTACCAACTGATACTTCTCGTACCCAACATATATATTTTCCCAAACTTATTTCTACCAAAAATGCAATAAAGAAGGTTGAAATAAAAACAATAAACACTTTTTAAAATATTTTGAAGAATTACAAATATTAATTCCCGTAAACTTTTCACTGCCGTCACGTGACGCCTATCGCTACGGAGTTTACCGAATGAAGCCGATGCTCGATTTTAAAACGAGGCCACCGGAAGATAAACAAATGTACATGATTCTGAAGATTGAATTAATTGAAGGGTTTTTATCGAAAATCATCGCAAATAACGGAGACATTCTCTTCTAAATGGGGTAAGCTGTGAAATAACATAGTCGGCAAACGTGTGCGTCGACGCTTATACATGACACCGCATAATTATGATAAAATCTGAATGAAAAGTTTCTTGCAGAAACCGATAAATGAAGTCACCGAGTCACAGGCAGCTGACGCTTTTAGCCATATATAATAGAAAATAAATAATTTCACTTCACTATATTACAAGAAATTACTGGGACCAACATAGCCAGTGTTGCTATGGTACCGCATTGTTTGTTCATGAAATATTTTAAGAAATAATTTTCTCTGTCATTCGTTTTTTGATATGTGTCAAGTTTCATTCTGCTGAAATATTTATAATTTTTGAGGACTTTTTTAAGAGTATGAAAAAAGTCTACGAACTTATCGAACATCCCTCGTACATTGAGCTAATTAGTGCTGTCAATGCAGATATAAAGCCGACTTACGATATGTTTACACATTGTGCTAATCAATGGAAACAATGTCAGGCAATATATATTTTTATCCATCAGACGATATTTTTACAGGAAATTGAACATATTGCACTATTTAGCGATAATTTACAATTACATTCATTGAGTTGCCTCGTTGAAGGAATATTCTTAACTGTTTAAGTACAGCACTTACTGAAACCCCGACCAAGGGAGGTAGGTACATGAGCTTTCGTTCCTCGGATTTACAGGTCGTACCCTAAATTGTTTTTTCTCTTTGGCTGCAACTGCTGTGGTTGTTCAGTACAATTCTGGATACATCCTGAGATGTTTCTTATTTTGCATTTTATGTAGCTCTGCAACAACATCTTAGTGTGTTTGTTTTGTTAGTTTCTTTGGATGTGGACGTTATTGTTCGAGAATTCTTTTTGATGGGATGCAGTTTTTATTTACACTGTCTTGTTTATTTGGGTGCTAATAACGAGGATGGTGTACACATAAAATCGATTCAAGCTAACCTGTAGGACTTATTGTCTACTGACAAGTCGATAACCCTGTCTTCACCACCCTTTCTGTTGTATTTTGTCTTTTTCATTGTATAATTAATTACATATGGCTCCTTGTTTATAGTACAGTGCGGACGTACGATGCCATTGCGTTTGGACGCTGTGGTTTCTATAGGACCCTATATCTCATTTTTGCCCATTAAAATAAATATCAGGAAAAAAACAAGAAGAGTTTATTTGCTTTAGCAATGCGTTTTCGAAACTAAGTTCCCAAATTCAATTTCTCTATATATGAAATTCAATATAATCTCAAGATTATCTGCCTTGGCCGTTCAGTGTTATGAAAGAATACATTATGCTATCCTACCGTTCTTTTTGGTTAATGTGTTCTGTAAAAGCTACATTGCCTGTTCGATTTCTGTATAGCCCTTCTTATATAGGACAATAAATGATAAAATACGTTTAAAGGTAAATTAAAACTCATATGCTGAGTAAACAGATAACGTGATCCGAATTTCTGAAATTACCTAAAACAAATGTTGTTTTGATGCTATATTTTTTGGGAAGAGGGTGGGATGTCAGAGGTTGTGCGATCGGTGTGGGGCTGGGGGTGAGTTGGGGACTGGAGGCAGCGCAATGTATACATTGTTGTATGTACTAAATGCCTTCACCGTCCAACATTGACGATAGTCACTTTACGTGCCTTATAAGTTTTTTCCTAAACCGAACTTCGATGAAATACATCAGTTGTGTTAGCATACTACGAATTTTTAAAGGGTAATACATTGTTATTATCCTCATCAGGATCCCCGCGAAGACCTTTACACTGCTTATAAGTATAAATGCATATACCTAACAAAGCCCATGATGCCAATATCTCAAGATTTACGCCCGACATTAACGATGAAACATATAGAAGGAAGTGTCATACACATAGCACAACAAACCAGAACTATTATAATTGTGTTGAATATAAATAACGAACAGGAAATATAGCATTTAAGGTCCATACAAGACGAACAAGAAATGTAGCATTCAAGGACCAAAGTCAATCAAAAGCACGCATAGAAACAAACAACAAAGCTTAATCTCATGCGAAAACTGGAATGTGATATTATTTTAATAATTGACTTCAAGCATAGACAAATCACAGAAAATGCAATTAACATATTTTGCATTCCAAGGAATCTTAATTTCAAAGCTGTGTTTAATTAACCTAAACTAATCTCTATTTATATCTAGTTCGTTCTAGACTATTTGGACATGCCTTTTACTTTATTTGAGTTGATTGCAACAGTATACCATTCGTTAACAGAATAAAATGTATTGATGTAATAAAAGAGTCTAAACCAATAAAACGAGACATCTTTGCATTCGTCTGGTAGATAAACATTTATAGTTGTATCAACTTTGCTGGCAATTTGTTTATATTTTGGTTGTACCTATCGTGTAAAGGTATTGTTTAACACCTTCTAAAGCTACTCGCTGCAATTATCAGACTATATAACGCTTACGAGAGTGTTCTGTTGCTTTAGATGCCAAAACTAAACTACCACACAATAAACAGAACAATGAGCAGGAGGGTGGTCTCTTCGTAAGATTTAAAAAATCGGATTTCTTTTTCTTGGCACAGAAACGTTTAGTATTTATTGCATTAGTCTCATACATACGTTTTAACGAATCCCTACGCAATTTGTTGGTGTTTTTACATCATCTGAATTATCTGAATTCAAGCTTATGTGAGTAAATGCACGTTTATAAGGCACAACATACAGTAACATTTTAAGACTGACATGTCTAAGATGGTAGAAGTGAGAGATAAAACATTATTTCGACTTGAGGGGAAAATATTAAATATTCTTAAAATCAAAATTGATAAGAAACTAATATGATGTGTGTTTGCAGTAATAATTATGTCAACTGGCTTGAGCGTATTAGAAGTATTGTTTAATCTCCTGTAGGGTATGATGTCTGCTATATATATGTATTTTGGGGGTTCTGCGTTAATTTTATTTTACAGCAGAACGACCCCAAAATACATAGATAATAAATCACCATAAACTGTTGATTTACTTGATTTATTAAACTTTTTTAAAATAGAGGTAGTGAAGATTGCAAGTTTATTTTTTTTTATAGTTATCAAAATTACAAAAATAGTCTGTGCGTTTTTTGTAATATAATTATAAAATGTTTTTTTAATACAAAACAAATTTATCGATTTGTAATCAAAATTTTAGTCAAATCAACAATTTTCCGACCTTGAATACAAAGGTGGTGGATCATACTCAAACACACTACTAAAACAATAAATCACAAACTTTTTAGACTTTTTTGTAAGGTTGCCATTGCTTCCTTTCTTCCCTGCTCCACTAGTTCTTTTTTTTGAACTTCACTAATTTCAAGTTTTTTTTGTTTGATGTCCTGTTTCAAATTATAGTATCTCTCTAGTTCATCCAGAACCATCTTGAACTCCTGTTCTGATATCTGTGCATCACTTAACGCTTTTGATACTAACTGCTTTATTCTATTTAACTTAGACTCTGCCAAAGTTTTTATTTCATGATGTTTTTGAGCTTTTGCATTAAGCTTGCGTCTAATAAAATTAATACAAACACCTGTAGCTCCACATATTATTGGTGCTATTTCTTAAGGTAACAAGACTGGAACAACAAATCCAATCCCGGCCATAATAACACTTGCAGATATCAAGGTAGTGTCAATTCCATCTGTGATATTAATACCACGTTTATATTTTTTATAAAGATACTTGCGTGTGTCTCTTTCTGTAATTAACTTTTTTTCTATCTCTGAAATCTTTTGTAATCTATAATGTTGTCCGTCTTCCACTGGCAACTCAGGATATATACTTGGTGCTGTCGGTTGCTTCATTTTTTTTATTATTAAATAAAAAATTAAATTAAGCGTTGGCAGTCTTGCATACAAAGTTAATAACAGAACCAGCACCAATATCTAAAGGACTATCAAAGTTATCGTGGTTGCGTGGGATGATGTGAATGCCATAATTTGGTTCTTCAACACCATTAACAGAAACTATTACAGATACGTCACCAACTAATCGTTCACTTGCTAAACCTATTCCCATAATACGATAACGGCGTGTCATTACATGCCCCACATGAAATGGTTAACAATCTAGAACATGATTGGTTAAAGCCTCTAAGTCTTCTGTTTTTTCAGGGTATGTTGGCCCAAATATACTCATTGTTTTTTTATAAAAATATATTTTTTAAATAAATTCTAAAACACAACTCATAGGCAAACCGTGATTATCTATTTTGTTGCCATGCTCATCTCTGACTTCTATTTTCAATTCAGTAATTGTACCATTTGAAAGACAGCGATATGCAGGATACAAACGTGTATATACAATATCTCCAAACTGTTTATTTACCACAGGTATAACCCCTATAATAGTGCTTGGCGCACCATTGAAATAATTACTACTTGTATTAACTTGTTCCAGATGAACATATAGCTGTTTATAAGGAGCTAAATCAATTGGGTGATATCCAGCACGATAACCTTTAAACCATTTCCTGTCCTCAAATCCCAGCATTTTTGAAAGACCGCTTGATATTCGTGTCTCTATTGACGTATCTAAAATGGCTGTAGCACTTTGCGCAAAAATGGTTAGGGTAATATTTTATTTAAATTGCTAAAATCTTCTGCCAACTGTTGAAAGTTATAGAGTCCACCTGATATATGATACGTTTTATCTGTTTTTTTTGTCTTTATGACTTCATGATTAATATTAATTCAACCGATAGTGTATGTAAAACTTTTTAATCCAACGCGCTTATCTCCATTTCTATTATCGATATACTATTGTAAGTTAATAGAATTGTCTATGTTTGAAATTGTAAGAAACATTTTTTTTAATATATATATAAAATAGAAATAAAAATGATTTCTAAAGAATTCAAATATAGCCCATGTGCTCACTATTCAAATACTTTCAGCAAAAAAGTGATAGATATAATAAATCAAAACATAGTCATAACATCAAACGGTAAAGGCTTTAAAGCATCATTTCCCAATGTCTTTGAAAAATACAAACTCCCATACGTTAAATCAGATGATATAGTCCAACGCTGGGAAACAGATTGGATGTCATTTTGGCAGAATAAGTTGAATTTTGCTAATTGGTGTGCAACAACTGGATGTGGTATTGATTTCAACAATCATCTAAAAGCTGATGCCCTGGTTGGTTCGTTATTTCAATTCATGTATATTACCAAGTCAGAAGAATATTATTTGAGATGAGTGTAGCAATGCCGCAAGACTCAATTTGGAATGCGTTTGATAACACATATAACCGAAACGCATACGAGAGAATATGCAAGGAGTTTAACGTTGACTTAAATTCGGACTGGAGACAGAAACAAAGCTATAATGATGGTCTAGGAACAATTTATAATTACTGGACAAATATTGGTTATCATCCTTTGATAAATTCTGTATACGACAAAAAACGATGAGTTTCACAGTCTATGAGAGTGATAAAACATACCACATTGATTACATTGCTCAAGGATCTGAGGCTGACAACAGCTGGTCTACTTTTATACTAGATAGTTCATATGGATTTACAAGAGCAGGAGTAGAAAGAATCAATGACAGCATAAGAACATACGGCTGGGCAATCCTTTGCTCACAATCACAAACAAGAACAGATATACTTGGAACTGGAACGGCATTTGATGCACAGAAACAATTTCTAGCAAATGTAGAGGACGCAATAAACAGCCCCATCGACTTGCCCAGTCAAATTTCAAGATATGAAAACACCCTAAAATATGCAAGAAGTAAAGTAAATTTTGTTTATGGGAGTGGATTGTACATGTCTCCGAGGGACATTGAATTAAGAATTGGAACAATGCAAGACTACACTAATGAAATTGTAATAGCAACCGATGCACAAGCATTAGGATTGAATAATGATGTAAATATAAAACCAGTACCACCAAAAAGTGTTCAACCTTTCCAAGGCACCACAACAAAGAAATTGCTGCCGGACTATAAATCATCAATACATAAAACTGTGGAGCATAACCCACCAGAAATACAAAAATAGCGATTGAACATGAAGATAACAAAACAACTATAATTGTTGGTACCATAGTAATAGGTCTTGCTGCATTACTTATTTACGAGATTTACTAAACCACTCTTTAGCTGCCACATACAACAACCCGGAAACAAACATAAGCAAAGCCCATAGATTGTTACCAAGCCAATTAATAACATTACCTGTTGCAGATAAAAGCCATGATACTATTGCACCAATTACTCCTGGAAGTGCTGCAGCAGCTTTACCAGTTAGGTTGGCAAGAAGTTTACCAAGATTACTTAGTTGTTTTTTTATCCAGTCCTTGACACTTGATGGATCAGGTTTTGGAGTTGGAGTTGGCGCAGCACTTGATGTGGGAATAATAGAATTAATTATCACCCCAAGGATCATACCAAATGGAGTTAGGATACTAACAATAGTAATACCTTGCTCCCTAAACAAGGTTTTGATCCTCTCACCAAGAGTTGTATCCTCGTTTAACATTGTGTTTATTGTTTCTTTTATCCTGCTTACTTGGTTACGAAAAGCTTCTCTGTTCTCATTGATGCCATCCATTCTTGCACCTCTTTCAACTTCAAGGTCTTTGATGCGATCGCTGATTCTTTTTATTTGGAATTCATTATTGTCAGTCTTAGCTTGTTTTAACTTTTGTTTTTCTCTTGTCATATCTTTATCAAGTTGTGTGAGTTTTGCCAAGTTATTGGTGAGTTCTTCCTTGACAGTTGTCATCGCTTTTACTATTCCATCCATTTCACGCTTGTCAATATTTGTTTGTGTTTCAACATTAGCACGCTCAGGACGCTCAGAAAGTATTGTCTCCATGTTACTCATTGATGCCTCCAGGTTATCTATAATATGTGAAAAATCTTGTAATGGAATAGCATCCACGTCTGGTAAAACGTTTCTTGTGCTCGCCAATACTTGTCGAGTTGTTGTGATAATTTTGTTTTACTGTCATACTCTAGCAAATTCAAAAATTGTCTTACCGCCATTGTTCCCCTTGTTCCCCTAGAGCCAATAACCTTGTTATATTCATTTGCCAAAGAACCAAGGGAAGGAAATGTTGCACTACCTTGCTTGGCAGTTATTCTTATTTCTTTATCACCAACAACCCAGTATAATGTTTGCCATTATCTGATACTTTAAACTTGTCATAATCCATTTTGTCCGGTGCCATCTTATATCGTTTTTCTATTTCATCATCAAAGGATTTTACAAGATTTTTCTTCTGTGCTTCAAGTTTGGATTCTTTCAACTCCCCACGAAGTTCAGCAATATGGTCGCTTTGATTAAGAAGACTTCTTCGAACAGGCTCATCAGGCACCACAGGTAAATCGTCATCATAATATTCATCATAATCATCTGGATCAAACATAGGATTGTCATATCCACCCTCAGCCATTGTTTATTTTATTTAATTTTAAAAAAATATATTTAAAAAATAAAAACAATGTCAGCTTACGGAAACAAACTCAACCCTCATAGAACCTCATGGTGCCAAGGGCATCCGCACAAGTGTAGTACTAACCAATAATCCATCAACAATAGACCAAAACCAGCAACTGCTTGTGAGATTTCCAAATCTAAGTACTAATGATGTGATAGTTCCACGTACTGCTCGTCTTGCCTTTGAAATAGAACTTAAAAGCAGAACAGACGCAAACGCTACTCTATACCATAAACTGGGTAGAGCAATTGTGTAAAAAATGACAATAAGAATAAGTGGCAATGAAGTCATGTCAGTAGATGACAGTGATATATATCATTGTTATGTATATTTATGGAAAAGCCCTACCGAACGAGTAAACATAGCTTACCAAGGTATTGGTAAAGCAAACATGTTAAAACATAGAGTTGGCGCGGGAGATGCTTCCTCAGACACCGAAGATGAAGCTGTAGCAGCAGCTTATGGAAATAGATTTTGTATTCCACTGGACTTTGAAATGTTG
Source organism: Cyrtodaria siliqua (assembly GCA_037043455.1). Taxonomy (NCBI): domain Eukaryota; kingdom Metazoa; phylum Mollusca; class Bivalvia; order Adapedonta; family Hiatellidae; genus Cyrtodaria; species Cyrtodaria siliqua. The sequence continues at coordinate 23,246 of JAWPHD010008535.1, read as the reverse complement.
GAAAGTCATATGCCATTTTATCAAGCGGGGCTTGGTGATAGGTTAGAATATGAATTAACGTTTAATGATTATAACAAAGTTATCAAAAGCAGTGATGCTGATGCATCTTATGTAATAAAAAATATCTGCTTGGAATTTGATATGGTTAGTGATGTTGAATTAGCAAGACAAATAAGACAGCAAATCAATGGTAATATAGTGTTTATGTATGATCGTATCTTGCGACATAGAAAACTAATAGTAAAAACATCTGATACCCTTTGGAATATCAACATTAATGTACCAGCACGGAGCATGAAAGGTATTTTAATGCTGTTTGAAGACCCAGAAAGAACAGACACGGAATCCTTTTACAACCCAAAGATTGAAAAGGTTGAAATGACAATAGAGGGCGTGCCAAATCAATTGTATAGTCAGGGCATGAAGGCATATCAACATTGGGATGAAATCAACAAATATTTTGGCTTGACATCAAAAAGAAACAAAGAGACAGAAATAGTAGCGAGGGACTTAAACTTTGCCAATGTTTCTCTTGAGACCTATCTAACAAAATGCTTGACCTTAGAACATGTGATGACAATTTATTATACGGCAGTGGAAGAAAAATAGAAAACGGCAGTGAAGGAATAACGATACTAATAAATAAAAAAGCAGATGCAGATCAACCTTTAAATATTTATCTATATATAATACAAGACGCGCAAATCAATTTCGAAGATGGAAGATTCAAAGAAACACGATACTAAATATCCTAAATATCCACACAGTGCCATTATCTGTGGTCAGACAGGCTGCGGCAAAACAGAGTTTGTTCTTGACATACTTGAACAAGAGTATGTTGGAGTTTTTGAACATATAATTATTTTGTGTCCAACCATAGAGTGGAACGAGGCTTATAAAAATAGATCCTGGATAGGAGATGTAAGAAATCCGAGAGATAAAAAAAAAAAAAATGTCAATCCCGTTAGCAACGGTAAAGAAATGTTACAAGAACTGTTGCGTTTATTTTTCAAACAATATGCTGGCAAGCCCACATTATACATCATTGATGATTGCTCCGCCACAAAAGAATTAACAAAGAAAAAAGATATGTTGTCAGAGTTGGCATTCTCTGGTCGTCACGCCAAACAATCAGTGTGGGTCATTTCAAAGAGATATAATTCTGTAATGAAAGATTTTAGGGAGCAAGCAAAATGGTTGTGTATGTTTTACACTAAGGACAGAGATAGTTATGAAAATTGTTTAAGAGAAAATCATGTTATTCCGACGCTGGGAGAGAGAACCAGAATAAGATAAGCTTTAGCAAAAACTAAATATTCCAAGTTAATTTTGAGGACTGACCAACCAACTGGTTATTGGGTTGAATAATTTTTTCCAATTTGAAAAAAAATAAAAAAAATAAATCCAGCCGAGTGCCAACGCGCCAACCAATGCACCAACCAATACCGGTACAACAGCACTAACCATGTTTTTCTTTTTACGGACGTGTTGTATCAGGGCTTGTAAAAAATCACTTCTTGGGTCACATATAAAATATTTTACGCCACCCTTTGTCACAGAAATTACAATCGTTTTCTGTGCACCTGCGTACGCTTGTAAAAAATCACTTTCTGAAACACATATACAACATTTTACTTCATCCTTTGTCACAGTAATTACAATTTTCTGTGGTATTTTATTTTTGTCATAATCACCAATCTCATCGTTTGTTATTGTTCTCATTTTCAAATCCATTTTTTATATAATATTATTTTTTTATTACAACATATATTTAATTCATTATATCCGCAGGTATAATACCGTCAAATAATTCCTTTTTTTACAACTGTTGCTAATAGTATAACTAACAGCAAAGTAGCAATGTTAATAGCAATACTGACATGAATATAGTAATGCTTATAGCATTGCTCATAGCAAATTAGTAATGTTAATAGCAATGCTTGCAGCAAATTAATAATGTTAATAAAAAAAATAGCATTTTTAATAACAATGCTATTAACAATACTAACAATTACTAGTTGCATGAATATCGCAGCCAGTTGTTTTGTATATAGTTATTTTAAGATAGAAAATAAGATTACTAATATAAAAATGAATGCGAAAGAACTATTACAAAATATATCGGAACAGACGGAACCAGATGAATCAAAGCAACAAGAAACAAAAAAAGAAATATTATCAGCCATAGTGGCTGGCGGCGGTAGCCGTCAATATTTGGGTAAAGACATACAACTCACAAATATAGATAGCATGCCCCCGGATGAAATTTACAAACTTTACTGCAGATATGAAGCAAGGCTTGGGGCAAGTATGACAAAGACTTTAGGCAATTATTTTATTAACTTGTATGTGATGGGAGTATCAAAATATTTCAATGTAACCAATCCACCAAAACTAATAGAAGATTTGGAAGAAGACCCATTTATTAATCATGGTTTGACAAGTGCTTGTTGTGAGTTGTATTACAGGTATGGGATGTGCTTAGCGCCATTTACAGCAATACTGACAACTGTTAGACATATTGATTTTAATAAAAATAAAAATATAGATAATATAAATGGAGAACCAAAATAGTGAAGTTATACCTGTTGAGGTTGAACAACAAAAAGTAAAAAATCCAAAAAGAATAGAAGCTGGGAAAAAAGGAGCAGCGGCAAGAAAGGCAAAGCGTCAGGATGCACAGGATGCAAAGCAAGATGCTGCAAAGCAAGATGAAAATGAAATAACAAAAATAACAATAGGTGAAGAGGAACCAGAAATCAAAATAAACGTATACACAAATTATATTCCACCGTGTATGGTTTTATTAGGCATTGCTGGGTTAGGTATGTATATTTATAACAAGAAATCTGCTACGCAACCTGTAGCTGTGCAACCTGTTGCTGTTCATGTTGCACCAAAAGACCCGTTTGATTATTTTTAATAATTTATTTTAAAAAAATAATCATATAAAAAAATGGCAACGAGTATTGACGGAAAAAAAATTGTAAATATTGTGTATCACGCTGGAGTGGAAAAACTTCTAACTATTGGATATTCTGAGATTGGCAGAAAACTACTAAAAAGACCAGCCCCTAAAGTGGATTTTAATATGACAGATGTTGGGATGCTGTCTGTGGATATAATGTTAGCAATGGCTACAAAGGATATGTTGATTAAGCAAGGTATTATTCCTGCTGATATTATGAAATAATTTAAAAAAATATATATAAAAAAATGGCAAGTGCAGTAGCATTGATGATCGGTGGCGCATTAACAAACGCATTGGCGTTTAGCGGTTCAAATCATTTCTTTTCAAAAATGGGAAGTCATTCAGATGAGGAAAGACAAAGGCATGACAAAGCAGTGGAACAATTAAACGCAGCACAAGCGGCGTGGAATAAAAAAAGAACAGAGAAATTAGTTTTATTAATAAGAAACTGCAAAAAGAGCATCATGCAGAGCAAACTTGTGATGATGTGGACCAGGCTATGAAACAGTATTATTATATAACTGGTAAACATTTGCTTTTGGAACCGGAGCCTAAGATGAGTGATTTTTATACACCATCTCCGGATCAACAGAATAGAGAAATTACGTTTATTGTGGTGGGCATGGCTGCAACTGGATTTGTGGCGTATAAATTGATTTCATAAAAAAAAAATATAGTTTAAAACTATTACTTTGAAATGACTAAGTTATATGTTTACTTTGGAACAACTGGAAAGACTAAGTCATATGCATGATACTTATTTTTGTTGTTGTTCTTACATGGTTTCAATCCAAGTGGTCGAATATAATATGGTGGTTTAGCACTCTTTTCTATTCTATTTTTAAGATGATCAGGCGCCCATACTTCACCGTTGTCTAATAATGTCAATACCATGGATGGACCATATTCAGTATCCACTATTTTTGTATCTGTAATAGTATATATTTTATTTATTTCCAAGTCTGTCCATTTGTTTGTGCTATTTTGATTTTGCTCTTCAAGCAGATCATCAAATCGTGCAGTTGTGATTTCCATGTTTTTCTTTATAGTTATATATTTTAATCTTAAGTAAAAAATATGGAAAAGATTTATTACAGCCCAAAAGGATTTTGGAGAGGTTACTCAGCAGTTAAAAAATTAGCAAAAGAGGCTGGTGTTAGTGAAAAACAGGCATTAGAATTTCTAAAAAAACAAGCTGTGTGGCAGATTTATTTACCAGCACCAAAGAAAATACTTAGACCCAGGTTTGATGTTTCTGATAAGAATGGAGTGCATCAAGCTGATTTGTTATTTTTACCGCATGATACTTTCGGCATTGGTCGTGGCCGCAAGACATATAAATATGCATTGACTGTGGTTGATATTGCGAGTAGATACAAAGAAGCAGAACCACTGACTTCCAAGGATAGTAAAGAAGTTGCTAAAGCATTTGAGAAATATACAGTCGGCAACTGAAATATCCAAACTTATTACAAGTGGATCCAGGCAGAGAATTCATTGGTGCAGTATCGCAGTTGATGGTGAAACATAGTATAAATATCAGACGGGGCAGAACAGAAATACACAGAGACCAAGCTATAGTGGAAAGATTTGACAGAACATTAGCTGAAAGATTGATTGGTTATCAGTATGCTGAGGAAACAGATTCACAAAAACGCAACAGAGAGTGTGTAAAGAGATTACCAGAAGTTGTTAAAGCATTAAATGCGGAGACAAAAAAGCCCCCTCCTGTTGAAACAAAAACATTAAAAGATGATCCTATCTGTATGAATGCCAGTGTAAGATATTTATATCAACCCGGGGAACAAGAAGGTGGAATACGCAGAGCAACTGATCCAATGTGGAGTGTAGATATTCACAAGATTAAAAGTTATATGGTGACGCAAGGTATAAGAGTATATTATTTAAAATAACCAGCGCCACAGAGATGATTTGTCAAAGAAGAACTACTTATTGTTTCTGCTGATACCCAAATTTATAAGTTTTTATAGAAACCATATGCATCAGTTGTAATTCCATCTTCTCGAATGTATTTTTTAGTGTAAAATGGTGACAGTGTTACTTTGTTTATTGTTATGCCGTATATTTGCAACAGTATATCGATAATAGAGATGGAACTAAGTGCGTAGGATTAAAGAGTTTTACATACACTATCGGTTGGTATAATATTGATCATGAAATCGTAAAGACAGGAAACCCAGATAAAATAGAACATTTAGCAGGTGGACTCTATAACTTTCAAGACTTGGTAAAAAGGTTTAGAGTGCTAAATGAAAATATTATCCTGGACAATATTGAGCAAATTGGCTTCAGCATTATACATACGCCAATAGAGACACGAATGTTAAGCGGTCTTTCATATATGCTGGGATTCAAGGACAGAAAATGGTTGACAGGTACTAATTTGGGAGATTACCCAATTAATTTAGCTCCTTATAAACAGCTATATGTTCATCTGGAACAAGTTAATACGAGTAGTAATTATTTCAATGGCGCACCAAGCACTATTATAGGGGTTGTGCCTGTAGTAAATAAGCAGTTTGGAGATATAGTATATACAAGTTTTTATCCTGAATATCACTGTCTTATGAATGGTGCAATTTCTGAATTAAAAATAGAAGTCAGAGATGAGTGTGGCAACAAAATAAATAATCACGGTTTGCCTATGAGTTGTGTTTTAGAAATTATTTAAAAAATATATTTTTATAAAAAAACAATGAGTATATTTGGACCAAAAAGACCTAAAAAAAACAGAAGACTTAGAGGCTTTGATAAATAATGTTCAAGATTTATAAAGGCGAATTGTGCCTTTTGTTAACCAGTTTAATCATTTGAAAGATAGAGTTGATAATCTTAAATATGGAATTATAACAATATTTGCAGAGGCTAAGGGCCCACTTGTGTAGAATAGAATACTCTCATTTGGTAATGGTGGAGCAGAAACAAATGTGGGGCATGTAATGACACGCCGTGGACGGATTATGGGAATAGGTTTAGCATGTGAACGATTAGTTGGTGACGTAACTGTAATAGTTTCTGTCAATGGTGTTGAACAACCAAATTATGGCTTAACGCTTCATCCCACGCAATCATGATAACTTTGATAGTCCTTTAGAGATTGGTGCTGGTTCTGTTGTTAACTTTGTATGCAAGATTGCTAACGCTACCGCTGTAAATACGGTGGCATCATTATTAATTGAATTAATTTAATTTGTTATTAATAAATAAAAAAATGCCGAAGCAACCGACAGCACCAAGTTTATATCCTGAGTTGCCAGTGGAAGACGGACAAAATTATAGATTACAAAAGATTTCAGAAATTGAAAAAAAGTTAATTACAGAACGAGATATACGTCAGTCACTTTATAAAAAATATAAACGTGGTATTAATATTACAGATGGAATTGACACTACCTTAATATATGCAGGTGTTATTATGGCTGGGATTGGATTTGTTGTTCCAGTTTTGTTACCTTTAGAAATAGCAGCAATAGTATGTGGAGCTACAGGTGTTTGTTTTAATTTTATCAGACGCAAGCTTAATACAAAAGCTCAAAAACATCATGAAATAAAAACTTTGGCAGAGGCTAAGTTAAATAGTATAAAGCAGTTAATATCAAAAGCGTTGAGTGATGCACAAATATCTGAGCAAGAGTTTAAGTTGATTTTAGATGAACTGGAGAGATATTATAATTTGAAACAGGACATCAAACAAAAGAAACTTGAAATTAATGAAGTTCAAAAAAAAGAACTAGTGGAGCAGGCTAGAAAGGAAGCAATGGCAACCTTACAAAAAAGTCTAAAAAGTGTGTCTTGAATTGTTTTAGTAATGTGTATGAGTACGATCCACCACCTTTGTATTCAACCTAGAACCTTCTAAAAATATAAAAAAAAAAAAAATACAAATTTAAATGGACTTACCTTTCATGAAAAATAATCCTAGTTTTATCCTTACTCTTTAAGGTCTCTAATCCCATAGGGTATGTCACCATGTCAAGAGTATACTAATCCGTAGTTTCACCGCCTTATATACCCGTCAGGGAGACAAAAAACTTCACCGATTGGTTGATATAAATAGACGCTTATCACATGAGCTATAACCGATTGGTTGATATAAGTAGACGCTTATCACATGAGCTAATACATGTGACAATAATCACGTAACCTTACTAATACACATCTGACATGACAATAATCACGTAACCTTACCAATCAGTTACATACATGTTTATAATCCGGGAACGGTTACATATATATGCACATTTGAAATGACAATAATCACGTAACCTTACTACTACACAAAGCTCAAAACCTAAAAAATTTAAACTTGCAATCTTCACTACCCCTAATTTAAAAAAAGTTTGTTAACATAAGTTTTAATGTTTAACCTCTATTTTGTAATAAAATTTAAACTACCAAATTTAAAACATTTTCACAATTCAATCTTAAAATCTTGGGTTATTTAGCGCCTGGGACATGATAAATACCCAGTTAAATCGACTTAATTTTCAGTAAAACTGAACATTTTTGTGTGGTGATTTTAGATTATTTGGGGTAATTTAGTTGTGGTCCAGAACCCCCATAATACATATATATCTCACGTTAGGATATGGAATCAAATTATGTAGTATAAATCTGACGGTATTTTGGGGTATCAGTACGATTCATATGTAAATTGGCTGTAATGCAGTATGCAATATCTGTACCATCTTTATCTGAAACAATACATAGGCAAACACCATCCCGCCCACCACCCCCCAACCAACACACACACACACACACACACACACACACACACACACACACGCACACACACACACACACATGCCAACTTTCCCAACTTAAAAATGTCAAATATTAAAATACATATCAAGTTTTAATATTGAAATACCTACCTAAACATGATAAGAAAGCTGTTTCAAAGCCGGGCATGCATGTCATTCAACCTCTAGGCGAGCTTACCCTACTACAGCGTCATTGCCATTCTTTTAAGAGCAAGCACACTTCGTGGCAACAATCAAACATGCTATTTATTTGGTCAAGGATATGGTAGCGTTTCTTAATCATGTACAAACGACGACAATAACAGCAGATCTGGCAATATTTGCATTGACAAAATATTCAGCGGTAATTGTTATTATAATGAAAGGGTTGCACATCGAAATGACATTTTTGAAGGTACTATGGAATGTATTGAACTACAATGGCTGGATAACTGTCCTCTCAGAAACTCCTATCGATATTATATCTGATTCAAATGTTTCAAAAACAAATTATGGAGAACAAGATAACCTTTTACAAGCTAAAGGAAAATGTGAATGCCAACCATACATTGAGATGGCGATAAAAATAGTTTTACATCATTTAAAGAAGGTCCATACATTCAGTTATGGAATCATGTCCTAAATTTTGAAGTACGTTTTCTGGAATGTGTGCACTCGTATAGAGAACATATTCAGCTAGACAAAAAAGTGTACTTCAGAACTCATCCTCTACGTGTTTGCCCTTGGTCAAGCTAGACGGCTTCATTTGACTGATCGGCAAGTATCCAGTGAATGCAGCTAAATTCATAAATCGTACATTTTCGAGCAGCAGAACATGTTTTCAGCAATATGTTAACCAGGTTCATGAAGAAAACAAAATGTAAATAAAGGAAGATGGTTGGCAAATATGACTGACCGATAATCTGTCTGCTTCATGGAGATAGATGGCTTCAGTTACACACATGTGTAGCCTTGTAGAGCAGTTTGAGATTCATTATGGTGAAAGTGAAATTTCCTCATCGAAATAAAAATAAAGAGAATATATTTAAGAAATTGGAAGGAGATCCATTTCTTGATGATTCTAGCAGCATTTCAATTTTGATAATAAATGGGTGGTAGCTAAACGAGTAGCAGATTGTTATGCATCAATAAGATTTTTGGTTGAAGGCAATAGCATAAATTATTTACATTTTGGTTCAAGACAATAATATAAATTCTTTGTATGTTTCACAAATGATTCTGAGACAGATTCAGCTACATAATTATAGCTTCTAAGCATGAAAAACATGTTGTTTTTTTTCGCATAAAAATTAAATCAAATGAGAAGTCCGAAACACCAACAGTTGTGTATCGATGTAAATAAAATGATTGAAATCTGTTGTTGAAATGTTTTTATTGATGTTTAAGTTCATGTCAAACTCGGCAGTGCGATATCGCAGAGTTTTATCGAGTATGGAAATCAGTAAATCACAAACGTTGCTATACGTTTAAAGTTTGTTCGCATGGAAAATAAACTGATTCCGAAGACACACTAGCAGATTGATACTATTTGTCTAGGAGTGTACGAGCGGTCTGGCGGTCAAAAAGTCAGACTGCTATTGTCAGAGTTCTCAGAAATAAACGGTTTCTGATTCAATGCTTAAATAAAAGTACACTGTATTTGAAAACATTAACATTTTTTAAGGATGTAATATCTAGGAGAAACAGAAACATCTTATAAAAATACTAGACGCCAGACAAATTGTTCAATCTGCTAGTGTGTCTTCGGAATCAGTTTATTTTCCATGTGAACAAACCTTCAACATATAGCAACCTTTGTGTCGTGCATACACACTGTTGCCATCTTGCGGCTGTGTTATACCATTACTGGCATGGGCGCATTAAGCGCACGCTTATAGTATTGATTGGTTTATGTTTTTGCTTTTAAACATTTTTTTCGCGAAATTTATGTGTTTGTTTTTGTAACTTTATGTATGTGTCATAAGGAAGGGAATTGAAGCCGAAATCGCTCGATATTTGTTAGTTTAAGCACTGTTTGGTTGATAATTTGTCTCACAGTTATATGGAGACAGAATAAGAGAGAGAGAGAGATATATAGATAATAGAGAGAGAGAGAGAGAGAGAGAGAGAGAGAGAGAGAGAGAGAGAGAGAGAGAGAGAGAGAGAGAGAGTTTGTAGTAGTAAACGTCTATATTAAAAATGGATTGTCTGCCTCTACCATAAACAAATCTGCGGTCATGTATGGTTATTATTAATATTAAAAAACTATGTAGTTGTGTTCCAATACATTTAACATCCCACTCTAAATTTAAAAGATTTGATACTGGCATGGATTTCGACTATTTCTATTACTCGTACTTGTCAATATGAAAACATTTGATTGAAACTCTGCATTCAGAAGAGCACAGACTGAGGACAAGGACAAGATTGACATCGATATTCGCAATTCGGCTGAAATCGATATTCACAGTTTGGCTGATTTATGGAAAGATATGTCTTTCAAATAATTGGGAGTTGCATATTGTTGTGCATTCAGATATTTCACGACTAAAACAGCTGACCAACAGAAAAAAACACAACGACATATTCTTGAAAAATAGAAGGATAAGAAGATTGTATTCACCTCGTAATAGGTCTAGTGGGGTCGAGGTCATCCCCACATAAAACGTACAGTCATTTCAATAGTTTACAATATATATGTCATCATGATTAATTGGAAACATAGTTAAAGATAAAAATATAAACAATTGTAGAAAGCCAGACTCATTACGTGGACACGGTCTTACTTTATGACCCCAAGGTCGCATCTTTGCCTATATGGCGAAACGGGGTACCCTGGGGGTCATCACTATAGTCGGTCAATCTAGCTCAAATTGCTTCATTTTGTGTTTTTATCGTAATATAATTGTTATCAAATCTATAATGAAACGTTTCTTTTTTTTTTATACTTAAAATGTGTGTTTAATCGATAAAATATCAGTCGGTACGAACGCAGCAGCATCGGTGCGAATTTGTAAGCTCCGCCTACTTTGTGACCGTCATAACATATTCAAAGCCGTACAACATACACACAAGAAATAGATCTTCACTAATCATAGTTATTAATATAATATTTATTAAAGACGTATTCTAAACTCATCTTTTATTGATATAAAAAAGAAAATATGTAAATATTTTATTAACTACAAATAATAACCGAGATTCTGCAACGCGTTTTATACAGAAAGTATTCACGACTCCTTCGCGCGCCCATTTTATTATTTTCAGTCCAGACTCCTTCGCGTATAGCTAAATTTAATTAATTAATTAGCCGGAACGTTCTCAATAGATCAAATTGTTTAAGCCCATTGACGGCGCGCTGGGCCTGGGAGAGAGCGCGTGTGACAGAGATTCGCCAGGATGGAGCGAGAATCATTTTCTGCAAGTGGTCGAAATTCCACGACCGGGTTGCAAGATAATTTTGGTGAAATTCGAGCGGACTTCGACATTGATCACGAAAGGTAAGCCAAATAGTATGTTCCCTTCATCCCTCTTAGAGAGTTCCAGCGGTTATATCCGTACAGTACCCTATAACCACAGGAATTCGAAATTATATGTTGCGTATGAATAAAAATCACGACCAACACGTATTTAGGGTAGATCTATAATAAAACGATGGGTGGGTACATATTTTTTCATCATTTTATTCCTACACAACTTACAATATCGAATTCCTGTGCTATACTTACAACACCGCAAACCCCTCCCCAATGTAGTTTGTTTCTCCGGTAGAGCGTTTCTTCAGATCACCCCACCCCAGCTAGCCCACCTAGTTCCTAAATGTGATGAGACCGCGATCATCTTCCAAAATGTTAACAACTGCAGTATTTTACATTTAAAATTGTAAATCGGTTGATGGTCCTTACGCTCAGGTGAAAAAAGCGCTACAGGTGGGGCTGACCCTGCAAGCTAGAGACCCCTCAGATAAAGTCCCGGTTGGGGTACAATATTTTCCCCACTGTTCTATTTTGCACAGCCCTCATAAAAAGTAATAAAATGGAGCTCATACGTTGATAAACCGAGCCTTCTCTTACCTTACCAGCCCTTTTTATGCTTTTGATATTTTATCCGGCTGTGAAAAGCTGCAAACAAAAGAAGAAAAGGGGCTAAGTTGCGGGTACACTTTTACCCATGCAAATGAGGTCTGCGGCAAAGTTGCAGCGAACAAATATGCAAATGAGCTTTTGGCGATGTTAAGCGCAACTTTGCCGCTGACCTCATTTGCATGGTAAAAGTGTAACCGCAACTTTGCATTAATTTCATTTGCATAACACTTTTAGCTGTAATCTTCTGGTGATGTTTTGGCATTGTTTGCTACAACTTTGCCGCAGAACTCATTTACATCTAGTAGAAGTGTGCGGCAACTTTGCAGCAAATTTCATTTGCATAAATGTTTCTCTGCAATGTTCTAGCTATCTGGCGATGCTTGTGCTGACGTTTGCTGCAAAGTTGCAGCAATGTTCGCCAATACATCGCGGCAAACTTTTTCAAATAAATAAGGACTGAAATTATAAAATAAACAATGGTGCGCCGTTTAAAAAATAATAATTATTATGCTGAATTCATATTGTAAATTAAAATTCTGGAATACAAATTTATCCTAATCCGTAACTTACAAAGTTGACAAAGCCATACAATAATAATTACATTCAGCATGTGTAAATGCAAGTTTATGCTCATTTTCATGGAAATGGCAAAAAACTCCTAACTTTCATTCAAATATTACTCTAATTTACATGGTAATGTCAAATGTTGTCTTTTTCCACATTACTCCATTTTTATGGAGATGTCAAGCGCTGTCATTTTATGGAGATGTCAAGCGCTGTCATTTCTGCATTACTCTCATTTCATGGAGATGTCGAACACTTTCATTACTCCCATTTTCATGGAAATGTCGAGCACTGTCATTTCTGCATTACTCTCAATTTCATGGAGATGTCGAGCGCTGCCTTCATTTCTGCATTACTCCATTTTCTTAGAGATGTCGAGCTCCGTCATTCCTGCATTGCTCTCATTTTCATAGAGATGTCGAGCGCTGCAATTCTGCATTACTCCTATTTTCATAGAGATGTCGAGTGCTGTAATTTCTGCATTACTCCAGTTTCTGGAGATATCGAGCACTGTAATTTCTGCATTACTCCTGTTTTCATAGAGATGTCGAGCGCTGTCATTTCTGCATTACTCTCAATTCCATGGAGATGTGGAGCGCTGTAATTTCTGCATTACTCCTATTTCATAGAGATGTCGAGTGCTGTAATTTCTGCATACTCCTATTTTCATAGAGATGTCGAGTGCTGTAATTTCTGCATTACTCTCAGTTCATGGAGATGTCGAGCGTTGTCATTTCTGCATTACTCCATTTTCTTAGAGATGTCGAGCTCTGTCATTCCTGCATTACTGAACTCTCATTTTGATAAAGATTTCCAGCGCTGCATTTCTGTATTAGCTTAATAAAATTATACCTGAGTTTACTGTAACCCGACACGACCCTCTGAAAACACCCCCGACCTCCCTTTTTTTTATTGAAAAAAAAAATTAAAAAGAAAATAAAGTTTTGTTTACACGATCACGGCTGACTCATGAGCTCATTGTCCTGCTGCTTGGAACTGACCCTCTTCCGGACTTGCAAAAATAAATTAACCTGTTTATCACTTTGCTATAATTGCAAGTGATTGCAGGGCTCGAAATTAGCACTAGTCTGTAGCCCGAGGCTAGCAAAAATGCTGCGGGCTAGCAAAGTCTGTGTCTGGGTAGTCCCCGATGGGCTAGAACAAAAATTATTCAAATAAGAAATAAATTATAAATCGATAGATTATGTGTGACAGCACTGTCTAACCTAACCGGTGCCTTTTAAAAACCTGATATTTCCAAGTTTCAATAAATGATAAACACTCTATAAAGAAACGGAAACTTGATTTAAATGGGTTGATGCACCATTTTCAAACAAATGTTTATTTTAAGGCTCTGAAAAAGCTCTGAAAAACTTGAAAAAAGCTGACAGAATTATCAAAATGCCATGAAAGATAAAGAAAATATGACCTATTGAAACTTTGCAAAGAAACATAAATGGAGGCAGCCATATTTGAACGATGACGTCATCGCGCCTTTCTACCATATATGGCATATTGGCAAAATGTTGTTTAAAGCAAAGAAAAACATTGCAGATGAAAAATAGTTTAAAATATTTTATTGCAGATATGTTACAATACATCAATTCAACATCACAATATTCATAGAAACATATGCAAATGGATTGAACTACAAGTTATTACAACATTAGTTACAGTTCTCTCCATGAAAAATAAGCATACCATTTGTTCATTTTGCATCTGTATATTTAATTTTAATCAATTTGCAGTGATTTTCTTTGCTATAAAATATAGTTTATCAATATTCCATAAATGGTAAAAAAGACGCGATGACTTCATCGTTCAAATATGGCCGCCTCCATTTATGTTCCTTCCAAATTTTCAATAGGTCATATCTCTTTTATTTGTCATGGCATTTTGATAATTCTTTCAGCTTTTTTCAAGTTTTTCAGAGCCCTTTAAAGTAAACATTGAAAATGGTGCATCAACCCCTTTAAAAAAGTATTTTCTATTGAATATTATATTGGGCTAGTAATTTTTGAGAAGGTCTAGCAATTTTACCCAACTACTAGACCGGTGGTCTAGTAAACTAAAAGTTAATTTCTAGTCCTGGATTGGGAAAAGAGCCAGTTGTTGTCGGGCCTTTTGGGAAACAATAAAACATACACAATTTCATATTGTTATCTATTGTAGTTTTTAAAATAACACATTTTCCCTTTCATCAAAGCTCATGGCCACCTTAAGTGTAACTACGCCATAAAAAAATAAAATAAAATGCCTACCTACCTACCCTATTTTTTTTAACAACGTTACAGTAAACACAGGTATAATTTTATTTGGCCTTACTCTCATTTTCATAAAGTTGTCGAGTGCTGTCATTTCTGCCTTACTCCCATTTTCATAGTGATGTCAAGCGCTGTCATTTCTGCATTACTCCCATTTTCATAGAGATGTCGAGCGCTGTCATTTCTGAATTACTTCCATTTTCATAGAGATGTCGAGCGCTGTCATTTCTGTATTACTTCCATTTTCATAGAGATGTCGAGCACTGTCATTTCTGCATTTCTGGATATCTTAGAATAAGCAACCCTAGACAGACACACAAACGTAAATATACACATTTACCTCTGGAGGTCAGGGGTTTTGAAGATGAAAAACTTGCTATTTTGCGACATATAAAAATAAAACGGTTAATATAAACTTACAATATACAGGTGTGGAACATCCTGTTCAGAATATTCACTCATACAGCTACATGATAACTGGCTAGATTTATGCAAAAAGACCACAATTTCATGAACACAATGTCATGTGTTTCTAATAGTATAACCTCTACATGATATTGCATGATACTGCTTCAGATCAAAGGAAATTGCATAATACCTGGTAATAATAATTAACTGACCCAGTGAGCAATTTTATATTCCAGCATTTCTTTTTCACTCTATCATAAATTGGATGTTTCTACATGACTGTACACTGTTTTTGGCACATGTATATTTAGGCATTAAACAGACCTGTTGGCAAGGCCTATGTAAACTTCAAAATTCAAAAATACATTCTAAAAGTCCAGACTCTATTGTACCCATCTCGGTACGCCCTAAGTAAGGCACATTGAGTTTGTTGGCGGAGGGACTATAAACCTTAGAACTACACAAACATACACACGACTGTACACTTATATTTTTCTGATATTAGCATTAATTATCTTTATGAAAATTCAGAATGACTTAAAACTATTAAATTGGCTTGTCATCATGTTATAAATGCAAATTAATACTGCATTTTGCACTTGGGATACAATTTTAATTGTTCTCAGGTTTAAATGTTTGAGTTATCATGGTGTTTGGTATTTAAAAATGTTCTTGCAACACAATAACAAATATTTTGCTTATTCTGAAAGAAATATGGTTCCACTAAAAATGTATACTTAGCAAAATGACTCGTTCAAGTGGTCCTTTGACATAAAATGCAAATTTCACTTTAGTAATAAGTAACACAGAAATAATAAAATTCTGTATAAAGTTTAAGTTTTGCGATGATGTTTTGGCGAACAGAGATACAGCAGATCAGAATGGAAAAGTTTGTCGTGATGTTGTGGCGAATAAAGAAACGGCAAATCTGAACTGAAAAGTTTGTGATAATGTTACGGCGTGCAATAAAACAATTAATCAGAATGGTAAAGTTTGTCGCGATGTTGTGGCGAACAAAAAATACTGCAAGTAAGTTTGTGGTGATGTTATGGTGAACGTTCCAAATAAATAAATGTTTGTAGCGAACTTCTGGCAAACATATATAGGTTTTTGGCGAGTTTGCGGCAAATTCACCGAAGATTACCATGGTGTTTGCGGCAACATTACCGTTAGTGGCGAACAATTAATATACACTAGGTACATTTGAAAACGCACATCTTTTTGCTGATGAAATTTATTATGATCCCATAAAGCTACAACAACAAAATTTTGTAGTATTCATATATCATCTTTATTTTATTCATTTGCCAAATTTCATCAGCTTTGGTCATGCCCCCAGACCCGCATAGCGGCCTCCAGCGCTACGTGAGGTCGACGAACAACCACTGATGGTTCGGCTTCACATCCGAAATGTTTCATGAAAATGGTGAATGTCTCATTAAAATCAAGCAAATGGGACATTTTGTCTCATTGAAATTCACTCCTAGGGTGATCCCTGCCTGTTATTTTTGGTGCCCTGCCTCGTTTGTTAGCATGATTAAAGGCCAGGTAACTGACTGACTGAACTGTATTTCCTAAGATTCAGGGGCAAATTAATATCGAGTTGGTGTTTACAGAATTTAGTAACTCACAAACCAACATCTTTGGCAGACTTTCCATAGTATCATGAAATTGGTAAAATCCTACACTCCTTGCCAGAACCTTGGCATCATTTGGTAGATTATAATACTGCATATATGTATATGTATTACAGTAACCAGTTACATGTCTCGCTAAACAGATATTACCCTTGCCAGTCACGGTAGGAACTTTCTGGCGCTTAAACAAATTTTCTGTGTTTTTCGGTTCTTGTTTATTTCTTAATAAAAAGTTTTGCCTACCTACATGTACCTACCCTATTTTTTTTTGAAGCCGTTAGCGGAAACAAACCATTTTTTGTTTTGGCCTTATAGAAAATAATGGATGAAATACACATTGCAAATAGTTTCTATTTTTTTATTTCAGGTGACAAGAATGGGAAAAGTTCATGATTTCATACAGGTTTGGATTTGCCTGAATGTTTCTGAGCCCAGATCTAAAAGTCTTAATACCTTTCAAAATGAAAGTGAAATGAAGACATACAAGAGGGTCTCTTCAAACTATTGATATTTAAAAAAAGCAAATTGGTCAACCCCGTGCTTTTTGCTGGATAATTAGAGCAACAGACGTCAAGTTTCACAAAGAAAGTATTTTTAAGAAAATTCAGGAAGTTCTACAGTGATCCAGAGTGGTGCTTGTACATACATGTACATGTAGAGCAATGTAAAATTAACTGTGTTGTGAGACGTAAACTAAACCTCATCCGGTTCAGCAGATGCATTCTATAAGAGCAGCTGATTGATGCAGATTTGTGTTTTCTGAAGAAAGAAAAACAGTATTCATAATGGAAAAAAGTGAGTTTAAGGATTGTTAATCGGCATCAAGTGTGGATTAATGATTTTACAGTGTTAAATTGACTACATGGTGCAAGACATTTGGACTGTATACTCTACAACAAGAAGCACCTTGGATGGAGTTATGCATAAGAAGTGTGGTTACTCTCAATATGGGAGACAATCCATTCAACTCGGAACAAAACACACTCATTTGAACGTTTCCGCACACATCATGTCATGGCAACATATATTTATGTAAAGAGTGTCTCGGATTACCTCGGAACCTTCATGTGAGCTGCCTTTGTAATAATAGTTTGTGTCTGAGATATGACCAGCTGAGCTTGGAACCACATCCAACAAACTGAGAGAGAAACAGATGTCTCCACACCACACCGAAATCTATACATGGGACCTGGACAGTATCTAGACTGCATGCTTGAGGTAATTATAAGTACTGTTGCTGTAATCAAGTAATGTATCACATTAGAATCATACCCCGCCCACTTCAAATGTACAGCATTGATTCGTAATAACTAAGGCCACCATTAAAAAATTATTTGTTTGCAGTTCCGACTCATGGCTTTTAGGGGTGGGTCGGTAGGTAGGGATATTTGCAAATACATGTATCGTGTGCTTCACTAGTATTATCCATAGATTTTGTTTTAAGTGGTTTAGTTAAATATTAACGAAACATTGATCAAATGTTCATTTATGGACACATGAAACAGACTTGGTAACTATTGAACAGTGCTAAGACGCTAAATTTTTCGAAGTAATGTTTCAAATGACAAAATCTTTTGTTTGGTACAAGATATGAACATCAAATCCAGTGCATACAATCTACACTCTTTTTATATAACATCTAAATCATATAAATTGAATATTCGTGGCACACTGCAAACAATCTTTTAATTTAGGCCTAATCGTAATTAAATCTATTTTTTTTCACTCTTCAATAATGTCGGTCGCTTACAGCCTCACATAATGATAAAGTAACCTTACGTTCAGTAATTTATTTGTCACTTTGTCAAAAATGTCGAATGTCAGTCAGGGCTGTACAAATAATTTTGTTAGTCACCCTGTCAAAAGTGATTAGTCCCAAAAAAATTGTGACTAGTCCCAAAAAATAGACACAAGTCCTGAATTCTTTCGATTTCTCAATATGTTAAAACTGCGTCTTGCATACTCATTACAATTCATTATACACAGCAAAGGAAACAATCCTTATTTACTCTTCAGACAATTAATGTATGTTTCAGTGGTATAGATTGTAAAATGCCATTGGGTGAAACAGTAGCAATAGTAAGAATCACATCTGCATTTTTAAATTTCAATATAGATATTGAGTTTCATATTACAGTTCAGATAATCATTTAATGGAGAGAAAAAATAGTTTTAACTTTATATAGGACTACGGTAAGGGGCTACAGATGAGATGCAGATGAGATTCTTACATTTGAGATACAGATGAGATTCTTACATTTTACTAAGGCCAAAAAAAACACCTGTTTCCGGTGGCCCGACCTTCCCTATTTTTAAGGGGCTAAAAAATTGGCGAAAGCACTTGACAAAAGTTTCGCCATTTGCAATTTGATTCCGCCTATGGCGACTGGCGAAGGCAAATGAAGAGCCCAGATATTGAGTTTCATATTACAGTTCAGATAATCATTTAATGGAGAGAAAAAATAGTTTTAACTTTATATAGGACTACGGTAAGGGGCTACAGATGAGATCCTTACATTTTACTAAGGCCAAAAAAACACCTGTTTCCGATGGCCCGACCGACCCTATTTTTAAGGGGCTAAAACCTTTTATGGAAAATAAAAAAAAAATTGTTCTGAACAATGATTTATCACAATATATCGAGGTAAACTGACATCACAGAAACTTTCATCTGTATCATCAACTTCTATGGGGTTTATGCAGCTGGGTTTATGAGATAAATACATGTAGAATCTCAGAATATCTTGCTCCAAAAAAAAAAGCAGGGTATTGTGAGATTCTACATGTATTTATCTCATAAACCCCATACAAGTTAATGATACAGCTGACAGTTGCTCTGTGATGTCAGTTACCTCGATATATTGTGATAAATCATTGTTCAGAACAAATAAAATAAAAAAATCTTCATAAAAAGTTTCAGGGTCGATCTGGTCTGGCCATCGGAAACGCATGTATTTTTTTGTTTGGCCTTATACAACCTTATGCGAAAGAACGTTTCGTAAAATAATGGAAATTTGTCTCATCAAGAATGTCGGTCACATAGCACAATCAGCACAGCATACAACCTTGTGTAAAATAACCTTACGTAAAATATATTTGTCACTCGTTCAGTAGATCTATGTCGGTCGCATACTGCGTTGCATAAAAAAAGCTTACGTAAGATAATTTATTTGTCACTTGTCAGATTTATTTGTCATGTGTCAAGAATGTCGGTAGCATATGTACAACCTCGTGTAATATTTAAAACTTTACATAAAATAATTTATATTTTTCAAAAATGTCTGTCGAGTACGCTCATCTTCTCTTATCGTTTCTTGACATTTTGTAAAAGCGTTTTGTTTTGTAATTTTGTGATTATTGTACTGAATTTAGTTAATTTCAGATCAATATATTATTATTAAAGTATAAATTCTCAGTGTTGACTTTACTTGACTTGGTTTGACTATTGACTAGACTTGATTAAGTTGATTTGACTGATTCAACCGCAAATCCTAGGCTACATTTAACTTGTTTATGATTTGACTCACAAAAATTTGACTTGACTTATAATTGACTTGAACATGAAATTGACTTAGGCTTGACATGAACTTTACACGTATGTGTAAAACTATAATATTGTATTGACATTAACTATCAATATACTTAGTAAATTATATATGGATACGTTTTCACTTTGGTCTTGACTTGACTTGACCAGGGCCTTCCCAAGAATTTTTTATGGGATAGTGGCATTTAGCGCGAGTGTGGGTGGAGGTGGGTGAGGGATGGGGCTCCCCTCCTGCATGTCGATTTTTTTTCATGTTTTGAAGTAAAATACGCCTTTTGGCGATACACCCGGCACATTTAAAACATGTTTTAAATATATCTATCAGTCTGCCATAGGTAGTACATGTATGAACATTCTTTTTTGGAAATAGATGATAAACTCAACTTTATACATTGTTTATACATAGTTTCCTTTGCTGTTGCAGATATTTTTATCTTGTAAACACTTCATAATCATCATATATGTAGTGAAGTTTTTAAAGCAAGAATAATTAAGTTAATAACGTTTAAAAAAAAAAAAAACTTGAAAACACGCAGTGTCGTGTGTTTTTTAAGCATCTGAAATAAGGACTATCCGGATTTACATCAACTTTTTACGCTGACATATGTCTTACAATATCTTAACTGTTTACTGCATCAGCTCGTTACCGCTTTCGAAAAAAAAAAGAGTAGGAAACGGTTATAAGTTTATTTAAATGTTATAAAATAGCTGTCTTTATTCATAATATTCATAATCGTTTTAGTTTGAAACACGGAAGCAAATTCAAAACCGGAAGTAAACTAACTTTATAATCTGCAACCCCGAGATTCTTATAATTGTATGTGATTATCGATTTATTTGCGTTTGTGAGATTATTTTCTCATCATTAACTATTTAAAATCGCGATAAAATGGATGGAGGGCAGGCTTTTCTCATCATTAACTATTTAAAATCGCGATAAAATGGATGGAGGCAAGTAAATTATTTTCACATTTGATGACGTTACAAGTTTACAGGTCATGTACGCATGGTTGAATTCTAGAATTAGACCCTTATCGCGGAGGTAATTAACACCAGCCCCTTTAATCCTTATAAAAGCACTCCAATCATTCGCTAAGGGCGTATGCTTGTCAGGAGTTTATGCCTCATGGCGTTATTTGGTCAGATATGTCATTAATTAACACTGGGAAATGAATGTTTTGACCCACTTTTAAGGGATCGCGGCATGTCTGTTTCAAAAGTTGCTTGACTGTTGTTTGACTCGACTAGACTATAATTAACTAGACTTAATCAGCTGCTGAAACTTGTTTATGACTTGACTCATCGTAACATGACTTGACTTACACACTTTAAACATAACGCTCAATATAGAAATAACAATACTGATAATTATTTTACTAAAGAATGAGTTATTAAAGATATAAAGATACACCTTTGTCGTCTCTATGCAATCCTATACATTTGCGAATTGCCTAGATCTCAATTTGTCTAATCCTCGTTGTCATACTTTACGCTATAATTTCACAAACGATCGCCCGATGTGGTCAAACGAGGCCATTTCATGTAGGGCTTTTACGTAAGTTTCTCAGAAAAGATTTTCATCACATGTCGCGGAACTTTTTTCCTTCAAGGTCTCACTAAACAGTTTATTTCCGTTGCCAGTCCTGGTAGGAACTTTCTGGCGCTTGAAAAAAGTGTCTGTGTTTTTCGGTTCTTGTTTATTTTTTTAATATGTGCAAATAGTTTTCTCTTTTTTGTTGCAGGTGACAAGTATGGGTTTCGTATAGGTTTGGATATGCCTAAAGGTTTCTGAGCCCAGATCTGAGAGTCTAATACCCGGGTAGTGATAATCCTGAGAGTCTAATACCGGGAAGTGATACACATGAAAGTGAAATGGACAAATTCAAGAGGGTCTCTTCAAACTATTGATATTTAAAAAAGCAAATTGCTTAACCCCGTGTTTTTTTGCTGGATAATTCGAGCAACAGACGTCAAGTTTCACATAGATCTAATGAACGAGTGACAAATATATTTTACGTAAGGTTATTTTACACAAGGTTGTATGCTGTGCTGATTGTGCTATGTGACCGACTTTCTTGATGAGAACAAATTTCCATTATTTTACGAAACGTTCTTTCGCATAAGGTTGTATAAGGCCAAACAAAAAAATACATGCGTTTCCGATGGCCAGACCAGATCGACCCTGAAACTTTTTATGAAGATTTTTTTATTTTATTTGTTCTGAACAATGATTTATCACAATATATCGAGGTAACTGACATCACAGAGCAACTGTCAGCTGTATCATTAACTTGTATGGGTTTATGAGATAAATACATGTAGAATCTCACAATACCCTGCTTTTTTTTTTTTGGAGCAAGATATTCCTGAGATTCTACATGTATTTATCTCATAAACCCAGCTGCATAAACCCCATAGAAGTTGATGATACAGCTGAAAGTTTCTGTGATGTCAGTTTACCTCGATATATTGTGATAAATCATTGTTCAGAACAATTTTTTTTTTTATTTTCCATAAAAGGTTTTAGACCCCTTAAAAATAGGGTCGGTCGGGCCACCGGAAACAGGTGTTTTTTTGGCCTTAGTAAAATGTAAGGATCTCATCTGTAGCCCCTTACCGTAGTCCTATATAAAGTTAAAACTATTTTTTCTCATTCCATTAAATGATTATCTGAACTGTAATATGAAACTCAATATCTGGGCTCTTCATTTGCCTTCGCCAGTCGCCATAGGCGGAATCAAATTGCAAATGGCGAAACTTTTGTCAAGTGCTTTCGCCAATTTTTTAAGCCCCTTAAAAGTAGGGAAGGTCGGGGCCCACCCGTGTTTTTTTTTGGTGCCTTAGTAAATGTAAGAATCTCATCTGTATCTCAAATGTAAGAATCTCATCTGCATTTCATCTGTAGCCCCTTACCGTAGTCCTATATAAAGTTAAAACTATTTTTTCTCATCCATTAAATGATTATCTGAACTGTAATATGAAACTCAATATCTATATTGAAATTTAA